>VIYQ01000785.1:0-12864 GCA_009928355.1 Chlorella sp. CH2018
GCTGCTGCTGCTGCTGCTGCTGCCTGAAGTGCCAACGCTGTGCTGCCCTCGCTGCCACCACCCATCGCTCCATATGGCTGCCGCACCGCCACCGCCACTGGGCTGTGCAGCACAAACTGTGCTGGCTACCTCCACCCATGGTCGCCGCAGCAGCCGCAGCACATTGACCGCCAAGCAGGCCAATACCAGCAGCAGGAGGAGCAGCAGCAGCACAGCAGCAGGTGCAGCAGCAGGAGCGGCTCACCAGGTCCATCTGCGGGTCGTACAGGTCCTCGTACCGCAGCCCGTACTTGCGCAGCTCGCGGCCCACCACCGCCTGGTAGCGCGGCGCCATCCAGGCCACCAGCGGGTCAAACAGCTTGGCCAGGGCCTGGGAAATGGAGAACGAGAACAGGCAGGGCTGGGCGTCACTTGGGCTCCGGCACTGGGGTGAGAGGGCACACACACATGCACACACATGGCTGCAGAAAACTGACTGCAAATTTGATGAACCAACGCGAGTCTGATCGGGCTTGCTTAGCACAGAGCGCCCCACTCGCGTGCCCGCGCCGCCGCCGCCGCTCGTCGGCGGCGCCCCCCGCCGCAGCCTCCCCGGGCGGCCCAGCGCCGCTCCGCTCACCCTTCCGGACATGGTGTGCCCTGCTGCCGCGGTCGAGGCCTGCGGGGGAGCGCCAGGGCGAGGGTTCAGGCGAAGCAGTGGCGGGGCGGCGGCTGCGAGCGCCTGGGCGGGCGGCCAGCGGGGTGTCAGAAAACTTTGAAGACTGTGGATGTGTGTAATCGTCAGCGATGTGTGTCTCAGTCAGCGTGCTCGTCACACACCGAGCTTGGCCTGCCCAGTGCCCGCGGGGCGGGCGCCTGGCGCGCCCGGGCGCGCCAGGGGCGTTCCAAGGTGGCCCCGAGCCCCACCCACGCACCTGGGAGGCTCAGGCGCTTGGGGTTGGAGTCTGCTGAGGCGCCAGTCGAGCGGTGCGACGCGGGGCCCTCGCCACTGCTGTTCCACTGCGTTGTCCGATCGCTGGCGGTGCTCAGGGCGGGCGATGGGCAGGTGTGAGGCCCCTCCGAGCTGGTGCCAGCTGGCGGGCTCCTGCAAGGAGGCCTGATGCTGTTTGGCGGGCTTGATCGCTCTGCGCACTGCAAGTACGGCGGTGTGGCGCCACTGCACCAGCCATCAGAGGGCCTGGCCCCGCTAGGGCTCTTTACAAAGAGCAAGTTTTCGCTGGAATGGCGCTGAGGGGCCTCGCCCACACGGCTCTGGCGTCATGGCGGCCCACAGTCATCGGCAGCCTGCTGTGCAGAGCCCTGCACACCACCAGCGCCGCCGCTGCCGCACCGCAGGCGAGCGGGGCCGCTGCTGCTGAGCAAGGCCTTGCACGCGACAGGGTGCTCCCGTCGACCTTGGGCTCCCTTCCGATGCCCCTTCTGCCACAATGCGCTGCTGCAGGGCACCGCTGACGTGGTGGTGGTGGGCGCGGGCCACAACGGCCTGGTGCGTGAAAACTTGGAACCCTTGCTGCTGCCGCTCGGCCCATCCCGGCAGCCCGCTGCCACCAGCCCACGGCTGGCGCTCGGCCGTGTTGGCATCCAACCCGCCTGCTCACAGAGCTGCAACCCACTACAGTAACCAGTCGTCAGTCTTGCTGGCTGCCCCTTGCTGGTCCCCTCGCTTCCACGCCAGGTGGCGGCCACGCTGCTGGCCAAGCAGGGCCTGCGTGTGGAGGTGCTGGAGCAACGGGACATAGTTGGCGGAGCCTGCCGGACAGAGTACCCCTTTGCAAAGGCGCCCGGCCTGCCGCAGAGCACAGGTGGGAGCAGGTGGGGGGCCTTGCCGCAACAGACTGGCGGCGGCCAGGCAGGCACGTGCAGGCAATCACCTCAACTATCAAGGGCGAGGAGGGAGACCTCTGCAGTTCCTGTCGATACTCAACGTGGTGGTGTTGACTGGAGCTGAACGTGCCGAACCTTGCCTTCCTCTCCCCGCAGGCGCCTACCTGCTGGGCGTGATGCCGCCGGAGCTGCTACAGCTGCTGGAGCTGGACCTGCCGCTGCGCCGCCGATCCCCGCACTACTTCCTGCCCACCACCAGCGACAAGTGCGTCTCAGCCGAGTTGCAGCAGCTGCAAATGCTAGTCCACACATTGCTGGCTGCCAGCCTGCGGGGGCTGTGGGGTGGCGGTTGTCATCTGAAAGACCCTGCACTCCTGTTCTCTTGCCTGCCATGTGTGCTGCACTGCCAATACTGGCGCAGCCCCTGTGAGGTGGGTGCCCCAGCTGTCCTGCTCGCCCATGCAAACCCCCGCCTGCAGGTACCTGCTGCTGGGCGGGGACGCAGAGGACAGCAAGCGCCAGTTCCAGCGCTTCTTCTCGCTGGTGCGCAGAAGTGTGGGGCGAGTGTTGCCGCCGCTGCTGCCGCTGCTGCCGCTGCCGCCGCTGCTGCTGCTACCCTGCAGACTACGCTGCCGGCGTGAAGCAGCAGCGGTGTGTCCCTACTGCAGCCCTGCCACTGGCACTCATGCTGGCCGCAGGAGGACTGGCATGCCAACGAGGCGATGCTGGCTGAGCTGGCAGCACTGCGAGAAGACCTAGCGCCCGCCTGGCTCCAGGCAAGCTGGTTCTGGGTACTGCTACTGCTAGCATGTTTTGCCGGAGGGAGTCGAGAGCAAGGCTCGAGCAAGGCAGTGCCCTCGGGCACGTGCGGCTCAGTTGCAGCAGCTGCATACGCCGGTTGTGGCACCGCAGGGCCCCCAGCGCTGCCCAGCTTCGGTGCTCACAGTCCCCACCTGTCTGCATCCTGCTCCGCGGCTCACACCCCCCACAGGAGCCGCTTACTGTGGAGGAGACAGCAGAACGGCATGTGCGGCCGGCGCTACGCCAAGCGTTTGTGGACCTGTGCCGCGGCAGCGTGGGCGCGTACCTGGAGCGCTTTGGGTTCCGCAGCAACCTGCTGAAGGCCATGTATGCGGTGCGGGCACCGCTGCGCACACGGCTGGGTTGTTGGGACCTGCAGGCTGGTGTGCAATGGACATGCACGTGCTGGTATTTTGGTCGCGTGCTGCCCTGGCCTTCAGGGCTCACTCCTTTGCACCAGGCGCCTGCTCCTCCCTGCTTGAGCAGACGACAGACGGGTTCAGCGGGCTCAACGGCGGCTGGGACACAGCGGGCAGCGGGCACAACTTGCTGGTGCACAACATGTGCCGCCTGGAGGGTGCCGCCGGCACGTGGATGGTTGTGGCCGGAGGGATGGGAACGGTGACGCAGCGCCTGGCGACTGCGGCCATGCAGGCGGGCGCTAAGATCCACACTGGACGGCCAGTGGACAGGTGGGCTGGGTGTGGTAGGTCGGTGGGTTCAGCCCAGGCCGGCATCGCTTTGCAACCAACTCAACTGTTGCTGTCTATCTAGGCAGGCTCTGGCGGTTGGTTTGCCACCTGGCCTGACCAGCTGCCGCATGTTGTGTGTGCTTGCAGGATCCTTCTGGAGGACGGCGCAGCAGCCGGCGTCCTAACAGTCGATGGCCAGGTGCTGCGGGCAAAGGCAGTGCTGGTCAATGCAGACCCCTTTCGCCTGCGTGAGCTGGTGGGCGGAGCCGAGGCGTTCCCTGCCGACTTCAATGCCAAGCTGGATGGCCTACGCAAGGACGGCACAACCATGAAGGTAAGCGGCCTGCTGTGATGGTGTGAAGCGCGAGCGCAGCAGGGGTGTGCGAGCACAGCGCACGGCCGGCTGCAAGCAGGGAGAGCGCTGCATTTCGCTTGTGCTGCTGCTACTTGCAGCACGCACCGCTGCTCAAGTGCAACGCACCAGCCTGCCCCCCAAACTCACCCCACCTGCGCACGTCACGTGCCCTGTCCAATTGCAGGTGAACATGGCCCTCAAGGCGTTGCCAACCTTCTCCTGCCTGCCTGAGGACCGCGGCCAGCACCGCACCACCACCCACCTGCTGCCTGGCGATGAGCAGACAGTGCTGAGTGACATTCAGCGGGCGTTCGAGGATGCCTCAGCAGGCCGCCTGCCTGAGTTCCCCACCATAGAGGCAAGCCGCCCTGCAAGTGGTTGGCTGCCGCTTGGCAGGGAAGGGGGCCGCCATGAGGCGCACACAGGCCGGCATGCGTCGCAGACAGGCCGCCATGAGGCGCACACAGGTCGACATGCGTCGCACACAGGCCGTCATGAGGCGCACACAGGCCCACGCTGCCTCTGCAAGCTGCCACATGCTGCGCAGATCTACTGGCAGACGACAGTAGACCCCAGCCTGACTGATGCGGAGGGGCGTTACAGTGCAGCGCTGTTTGTGCAGTGTAAGTGGAGGTTGGGCGGGGAGAGCGCACTGAGGGCGAGTCGGATGCGTACGGGCCGTCTGGCACTCCAGATACAGCAGCGCATGTTCCAGCCCGCAGCTATAAGCCGCTGTCTCAGAAGCTTGAAACGGGAGGAGCTGCCCTGCTGCCTTGCGGCTTGCCCTGCAGGGGTGCCGTTCGAGTTGGCTGGCAGCAGCTGGAGGGACGAGGAAGGGCGGTATGTGCAGCACCTTCTTGGGCTGCTAGACCGCTTTGCTCCCGGTGGGTTGCCCCCTTTTTATCTTTTTTTGAAGAAGTGAAGCTCTGTGCATGCTGCCAGCCAGCTGAGCTTACCGCCGCTGCCTGCAGCTGAGCATGCCCACCGCGTGTGCTGCATGTTGTTGGTTTGTGTCTGCCCTGTCTGTGCAGGTGCTTCCGACCTGGTGGTGGACACCTTCACGCTCACGCCCCCGGGCATTGAGAGGTGAGCGGCAGCGCTCCCCAGGCGTACATGTGTCTTGGCAGTTTGGCGCCGCGAGCCGCACACAGCAGCCCTGTCCGCTGCACTCTTGCCCTGCCGCAGGTACTTTGGGATCAGCCGCGGACACATCCACCACGTAGACAACGGCTTTGCGTTTGCAGACCGCTTTCCATACCGCACGCCCATCCAGGTGGCTGCTGCCTGCTCAGCTGCCTCTATTGCCGCTCACTTTGCTGTGCCGCCGCCGCTGGCGCTCGGGGGGATACTTGCATGCATGGCAGCAGGCAGCGCGTCATGCGCTGTAGGCAAGACATGCTGCCCACCAAAGCCTGCTGAGGTTCAACTCCCAGTTTGGCATCTGTTCCTTGCATTCCCTCGTGCAGGGCCTGTACGCATGCTCGGCGGGATGCCACCCGGCGGGCTCCGTCATTGGCTGCGCCGGGCACAACGCGGCGGCGGCCCTGATCCGCGACCTGGGCCTGGCGCAGTGGTGGCAGCCGGCAGCCATGCGGTGATGGGGTGCGGCTGCAGGCCTGGCCTCGGCAGCCTGCATGGAGCGGATGCGGGAGGGCGGCAGACGCTGGCCCCGTGCAGCTGCCGGGGCCGCCGGCGGCGGGCGGCACTTGATCAAGGGAGGGGCCCATCGCGCTGCTCGCGGATTACTGCAGCCTCCACGCATAATTTCGCTGTGGCGGGCGCCGTGTGTGAGGGCGGAGACAGCAATATGCCAAGCGTTGCTCAGTTGTGGCTGCCGGGCCGCGGCTGCGGGGCGCTCGCGCGCCTGCTGCTCGCTCTATTGTGCAGTCCTATGCCTGGGCCAGGGCGTCTGGGGAGCGCAGCAATGACGGCCGCCATGGGATGACCACCACTTAGGCGATTGCTCCAGGGCTGCATGCCAAACCAACTCGCTGCGCAAGAGGCGCCCACGCCAAACCAGGTCGCGCACGTACCACCCAGGCCCTGCACGTGCGTGCCACCGCCGCCCCGAGCGTCCCCAGGCCCGCTTGCAGGCCCCCTCCAGGCCCCCTCGATCTCGGAACACGATAATGCGGTAGCTCCCCGCAGCGTGCACGCCCCAGGCAGCCCCAAGACGATGCGGTGGCTGAGCAAGCTGCTGGGGGACAAGAAGGAGGCCCGGCCGCCGCCCTCGGCCCTCGACGAGGCCCGATGGATGGACAGGTGAGCTGGCGGCGCAGTGGGCGGTGGGCCCAGCTGCTTGTGCCGGCACCGCACGGCGGCCGCAGGTGGACCCGCCAAGCCGCTCGGCCGCGCCGGCGACCAAACGCCTGCCGCTCAGCTCGCTGTGGATGTGCTGCTGCCCAATGCCTGTCGTCCATGCCACGTTGGTGCTGCAGGAGCGGCGAGGGCAGCCGGCACGCGGAAGCGGCGGAGCGCTCCCGCCGTCCCGTGCAAGGCGGCCCTGAGCCATCGGCCCGTGGCGGGTCCATGCATGGCTCCCGCCGCGGCGGCTCCTCCCACCACTACGAGCCTGCGACGCAGCAGCCCCGGCGGCAGCTGCCAGTGCAGCAGGACGGCACCATCAGCCTGCTGGATGCAGCTCGCGACCTGCAAGATCGGCGGTGGGGGCCGAGGGGCGGACCACCCGCCCCGCAGCCCGCGCATTCCAAGACAGTGCACCCTACCACCAGCCGTGCCGGGGCCGAGGCCGCCCACGCAGCCGCCGCCCTTGCAGCGCCCGCCGTTGCAGCCTCCCCAGACCTGTGGGGCGGCAGCCGGCGGCAGCCAACGGGCGGCGCGCCTGCCCAGCAGCAGCAGCAGTGGCAGCGGCACAGCGGCGCCCCGGGAGCACCCGCCTCTCCCGACCCCTCGGTGCCGCCCTCCCTGCGCCGCGTGAGCAGCCAGCCCCATACGTCCCTGCCATCTGGCAGCGGCTGCTCCGCCGCCACAGGCAGCACACCCGCTCATGCCTCTGGGGGGGACAGCACCAGCCTGGAAGGCAGCCGCAGCAGCCGCCACTCCAGCACCACAGGCGCTGCTGGTACGGGGGCACTGCTCCCTTGCCAGGCATCCATGCCAGTACCAGTGGCGACGGCTGCAGGTGCCAAGCCTGCAGCGTGGCAGCGGCAGGCGGGCGCAGCAGGCGAGCAGGCGGGCAGCGAGCAGGTGGCATCGCCGCCGCCGCCCATGCGCTGGCACCCCGCGCTCGGGGGCTCGCGCCAGCCAGACACTGCTGCGCCGGCACCAGCCTCCGTGGCGCGCCAGCCAAGCAGCCGCGCCGTGCACGACACGCCGATGCCCTCGGCGACTGGCCTGGCAGGCAGGCATGCTGGGCTGGGTCCCCTGAGCCCCAGCCAGCCGGCCGTAACGCACGTGCCGGTCTCACTGGTATCAGTTGCGGCGGCGGCGGCAGCGGCGGCAGCAGATGAGGAGGAGGACTGCCTGCTGAGCCCCACTGCCACCCTGCAGCGCTCGGGGTCGGCGCAGAGCGTGTCCCTCCTCACCTTCATGCTGAAGGGGCCCTCGGCAGCCTCCAGTGTGGCCAACTCCCGAGAGACATCAGTGCGGTCCGGCATTGCGCGCTCTCGAGAGGCGTCCGTCCGCTCTGGCAGCCGCCGGTGAGCTGCTGGCCTGGGGTTTCGGGGCGCCGTCCTGTGCTGGCGCTTGGTAGCTAGTGGCTGTTGTGACGATGCTGTGTTGCTTAGCATGCAGCCAGCGCCAGATGCATCGTGCGGTATGGCTGGCCGGATCTGCGCCATGTTCTCTGCCTGCCCTGCTGGCCCAACCCTTCTGCTGACCACAACCTGCCCTGTACCCCCTCCTGGCTCAGCACCCCCGTGGGCGGCCTGACCCTGGCCTTGTCTCGGGAAAACTCAGTCAAGGGCGGCCAGGCGGCCTGCGCCAGCCGGGAGCGCAGCGTGCGCGATGGCAGCGTGCGCAGCGTGCGCAGCGTGCGCAGCAGCGGCCGCCCACCCTCCGCCAGCCCTCTGGAGCGGTCCGTCAGCAGCGGGCAGCGCACCTACCGCGGCCTGCAGCTGGCGGACAACCGCCCCACCGAACCGGCCCACCACATGCGCCGACTGGAGGAGGCATTTGGCGTCGGCAGCGCGGACTGGATGGGCGACCTGCCTCCTGCCCGCCTGGCAGACATGGTGAGGCTCAGGCTGCAATTTGAAGGGACAGGAGGGTCTGTTGGTGGCCAAGAGGGCGCTGGCTGTGGGCGGCGGTGGTTGCCAGTGAGCACGCGATTGCACAGCCGCAACACTTGCAAACTCCCCAATCCTGCTTGTTTGCCAACGCGTGTTCCCGAACCCTTCAATTTGCCTTTCCTACAGCTGGACAGCTGCGAGCACTCGGTCGCACCTGGCGCCGCCCTGCAAGACCCGTTTGTGCTCGGCGCCTCACCAGGGGCTGCCAACGGCTCTCGCCGCTCCAGCCACCCCGCCACGTGCCGCCCCTCTGACACCATTCCAGAGGAGGAGCGGGAGGAGCTGTTTGACATCCAGCCGCAGGAGGTGTGTTGCCGGGACTTTGAGTTGGAGAATGTGCGTCGAGATGCGGCTTGAAGAGGCGCACATGGAAATGGCATGCCTGGGCACTTGCTATGGCAGCTTTGCAGCCCGCCGCGTGGCTGCGTGAACCTAAGGCAGTGATGCCAAGCTGGCTCTGCACTGCTCCCACCCACCTTACAATCGCAGGTAGGCTCGTGGGCCAAGCGCGTCACCACGTTTGACAACGCCAAGCCGCTGACCACCGAGCCACCTGCCACGCACCACGGCGGGTGCGCCGCTGAGCTGCATGCACGTGCTGTCTGCTGGGCTGCCATGTCTTGAGAGCCTGGTTAGTGACGGTTGGCTTCAGCTGTGCAAAAGCCAAAGTGAGTGCTCTGCCCTGTCTGCGTTCACAAACCTTGCCTCCCTCCTCTCACCCCAGGCCCGACCCGCTGCTGCTCACGGCTGCGCTCGAGGCACTGGCAGCGGCGCCGCCCTGCCCTGGCTCTGGACCCAACTGCCACCAGATGCTGGTGGGCGACTCCGCCCTGGCAACAACTACAGAGCTCAGCGCGGAGCTGCAGGCAGCTAACATGGCTGGGCCCCACCACCACCACCTGCACGTTGCCAGCTGGCACGCCGGCTGCTCCGCCTCTGCCTCGGGTGGCGGCAGCTCCGGCCCAGACGCACCGCCCTGCCCCAAGGACGCCGTGCATCTGCTGTCCAGTAGCTGGGATGTGGCGGATGCGGCACTGGTGCGCGAGCCCATGCAGATGGTGCAGCTGGGAGGCAGTGCGCCCACGGCGCCTCCAGCCAGCTTGCCACCTCCAAGCAAGCCTGGCTCTGGCCCCAACAACCTGCAGCGGCTAGGAGGCTCCCAGGTGTGTTTGCTGTGGGTGAGGGTTCAGGGCTGTGGGCATTCTGAAGCTTCCGGTCCTGGCCCTGTGCATGAGCACAATTCGGCTGTGTGCATTATAGCTCAAATTGGGCAGCGTGAGGGCTACCTGTGCCGGAGCTGGTATCGTAACCACGCTGGCCTGCTGCTTGCCTCTGCAGCCGCTGCCCCCGCTGGCTGCTGGAGATGTCGAGTGGAATCGCGCCTTCATGCGGCGCTGGCGCACGGTCAAGAAGCACGCCTATCTGCAGGTGCAGCTTGGGATTACCCCTGCAGGCATGCTGCGCTTGCCTTTGCGGACCGCTGGCATGCCCTGCTTGGCCGTGCAGCAGCTGGGATTGGGATAGGTCTGCCCCTGGCTGCAACTCGCACCACTTGCCAACCGCCGCCAGCCATTCTTGCCTCCCCTGCCGCTGACTGCACCAGCTTCTCCATCCCTCTGGCCCCTGCCTTTTGTTCCTGCAGGCTCTGGGCCTGCGCGCGCTGTGGCGTGTGCACAGCCCCTCCGACCGGCACGAGCCGCTGGAGCTGCTGACGAACGACCTGCCCCAGGTGCCTTACACCGCTCGCACATGTGCTGCACTCAAAGCTGGTCCATCTTCACGTGCCAGAGAAGCCACTGTACACTCTGAGTGCCGATCAGCAGGAGCCTGCCTTCACACACTGCATGGCAGCTCACTGGCCCTGCCCTCTCCTGTGCCTTGCTGCCCTCCCTGCCTTGCAGCACGACAACGGCATGCGGCGTGCTTATGCTGGCATCCCAGCTGCACACCACCCCAACGGCGCAACCAACGGCGTCTCTGCGGCACGGCCCATGCTGCGCCGGCCGTCCTCCGGAGCCCTTCACAAGGACCCTTCCCTTGCCACCCTGCTGCTGGGAGAGGTGGCAGAGGTCTGCTAGGCGGCAGCTTGCCCCAGCACTCCCCCTGGGGCAGCCTGCCGCTGGCCTCTGGGCCCCCCTGAAAACTCATCTAGGCCCAGCCTGGCCTGCTTTGCAATTTCCCAGTCTTACGACTTGCCTCATCCCCAACTGCGCACTTTCATTCTTGCCCAGCACTCCGCCCGGGCCTCTTCTTTCTCCCGCCCCCAACACACGACCGCCCACGAGCGCTCTTTTCTTCCGATGCGTGCGTTGCCATGCAGTTTGTGCATGCGTTTTCCAACTGCCTAAGCCCCGCCATTGGGCGCGCTCGCCATTTCACGCCCGCATGGCGCCTTCCCCCCATGCGACACAGCCCCATTTCGTTTCTCTCCCCTTTTGCCGAACGGTCACTTGTCCCTTTTGCTGAAACAGGCGGACGTCCACTCGTAATAGCCAACCTGGCCCTTCATTTTTGCAGAATCCCACCTTTGCCGCACGAGGGAGTGCAGTGCCGATTAGTCCCCGGCTGCTGCCCCCGCCACCTTTTCCTCTGGACGCCCATGACGTCACGCACACATCCTTTTTCATCTACGCACCCCGGGCAAACCTCCTCCACAACGCATGCACCCTCACGTTGCCTCACCACCCTCCACGCTCCACCCTCCGACCTCCAAACCCCACGGGCCCATTGATGCTTGCCTTGCTCCCAAGCACCCATGCCTTCTGCTCCCGTGCCACTGCACCTGAGCAGCGCCGGCAGCGCAACACAAGCTCTCTCTTTCCTAGATGAGTGCCCCATTTCAGCAGCCGATGACATTTTATTTTCTCTGCTGCACTTTGGCCGTACGCCTGCTTACCCGTGCCTCTGCGGCGAGGCTTCGTACCCTCTTCATGCGTTTGCTGCGCCAGCGAGGCGCGCCAACCAGATTCTCTTCCAGTGCAGCCAAGCCAGCGGCCGTCCGGCCGTGCAGCCTGCCGCCCGTTTGCGCACCTGCGCCCTACCTGCATGCATGCAATGCTTTGCGTACTAACTACCTGCACCGCTCTTTTCCCTGGCACTGCCATTTTTGCTATGTGTCGCTTCGAAGCACAGGCATCGCTGCCACCCCTTCGTTAGCACACTACCCCGGCATTCTCCCCGAGTACATTTGTGCCTGTGAGTTTCAGGATGGCGCATAGCACGTAGGGAGAAGAGATAGCGGGAGAGAGGCGGGCGCTGGCCGTTGGCGGCGGGGTGTGGCGGGGTACCCAGCATGAGGCCCCCAACGAGCAGGACGGCCGTGCACATAGCATCCGCTCGTGTGCAAGCCACGCCGCAAGCGTTTTAAAGGCGGCCGGGGCCTCACAGGCCTTCTGCCGGAGTCGCGTGCACTCGGGCTGGTGACCGCGGCCGCATCGGACGCTGCATCGAGAGTCTGGCAAGCCTGCGTAAACGTTTGCAGCTGCCCGTAATTAAAAGGGCGCAAGGCCGCCGAGCGGCTGCCGGCCAAGAGGCGGCGCTTGTGCTGCTGAGGCGCTGGTGAGGATAGCTGGTGCTGGCAGGTGCTATAGTTGCATGAGAGCGGCCCAACGGCGCGGGCCGACAAGTTGTGGCCGCCGCCGCCAGCCGCCTGCCGCCGTTCTGCCGCAGCTGATTGCGCCCTGGCTGCACTGCCCTGGCAGTGCCTGAGCAGCCACACTTCCCCGAGACATGGAGGAGCTAGAGGGCGCGGTGCGCAGCCTGTCGCTGGAGCGCGACCTGAGCGGCATCATGGACAGCCCGCTTGGGCGGCGCGGCGCACGCCGCAGCCTCCGCTCCGAGCCGTTCTTCATTGGCGTGGCGGGCGGAACAGCCTCTGGTGAGCCGCCAGATTGCTTTGGGGATTCTGAGCACGAGACAGTGCTTGGGCCGCAATGCTGGCTGCCGAATGCCGCGCCTGCTGTGCTTGCCGCTCCAACCGCCCGTATTGCCACCGTGCTTGCAGGCAAGACGACCGGTGAGCAGGGGCGCGGTGGCACTGATATGGAGCAGCGTCCGATCGCACTATTCGCGAACTCAGCTCGCCAACTTTCGCTGCTGCTGCTGCAATCGGCTGCTGGTGCTGCAGCAGCAATTGGGCTGCGCTGGCCCAAGCTGCCTGCCCTGTGCCTGTCCATGCTGGGCGCCGCACTGCTCATTTCATCCTCCTCCCGCCTGCAGTGTGCGACCTGATAATCCAGCGGCTGCAAGAGCAGAGTGTGGTGATGCTGGCGCAGGTGAGGTGCCGAGCTGCTGCTCAGCTGTTGCCTTGCAGGAGCCTGGCTGCTGCCCTTGACAGCCACGATTCCCAGAGGCACTTCAGTCGCCAGACAACATCTGCAGCTGGGTTGCTTGACTGATTGGCTGTGAAGCGCCGCTCGCGGCGGACAGCTGTCGGTGCCTGGAGCTGACTTGGCAGGAGAAAAGGCCAAGCAATGCCGCCCTTCCCCGGCCCCGCACTCCTCCCTCCCCCAGGACTCGTTCTACAAGCCCCTCACCCCCGAGGAGCGCGCCAACGTCAAGACCTACAACTTTGACAACCCCGAAGCCTTTGACACCCAGGCGCTGATGGAGTGCATGTTGGAGCTCAAGGCGGGGCGGCCATACGATGTGCCCATCTACGACTTCACCACACACAGCCGCAGGTGGGCCGCTGCCGCTGCCGTGCCTGCTGCTCGCTGCCGCCCGCGGCTTGCCGCAGCGGCCAGCTGAGAGCAGCTCGCTTGCACAGCAAGCTGCGCCGGCGGCCTGTGCAATGACAACTTCCCGTCTGCCTGCCGTCTGCCTGCCTGCCTGCCTGCCCGGTGCAGCTCTGAGACGCGGCGTGTGATGCCCGCCGACGTGGTTGTGCTGGAGGGCATCCTGGTGCTGCACATGGAGGAGATCCGGGAGATGCTCAACATGA
>VIYQ01000786.1:0-36692 GCA_009928355.1 Chlorella sp. CH2018
GGGGCAGGGAGGGGGCGGGGAGCCGGGGGGTCAATTGGCAGCGCAACTGTTGAATCAGCGGCAGCGCGACTCTTTGACGGAAGGCCAAAGCATGTTGATGATGTATGCACAGGCGCACGCCAGCGCATGGACTTCCAAGTGGCCTTGGTGAACGCGATTGGCGGATCCCCAACAAATCGGCCAGCTGCCGCCGTTCGGTGCCTGCCCAGGCGATGACGCAGCCACCCTGCTGGCGGGCCTTGCCCCCAGCACTCTGGACGGCAGTTCAACGTCAGCTAGCTCCGAGCATGTGGCACCCGCTGCCTGCGGCACTCTGGGACCACTCCGGTCGGGGGGCACACGCTCCCTCTTTGATCGCGCAGTCCCCGCTTGCCTGGGTTTGAGCTCTCGCAGCCCGTGTGACTGTGCGGCGTTGCTGCCCTGGCCGGCGGACAGCAGGGGCAGAAGCAGGAGGGCCAGCGCGAGTGCCCACGCGGCCCGGCGGCGCCCACGCACCCCGGGAGGCTCCATACTGGCTCCTGCAGTGAGAGGGAAATGAGGCAGGGCGCAGAAGCTCCACGCAGTCATGCATGCAGCTCATGCAGCGCCAGTTCCCTCGGGTTGGAACTGGATTCCAGGGGCGCAGGCGGCGAGCGAGGGATGGCACCCAAGGGGTCTCTGGAAAGCCACCATATAGCTGTTCAAAATGTCCGCGACGGGCCAGCGTGCAGAGCTGCAGCTCCGTTTGCTTGCGAGCTGGGCGCTAGACGCCGCTCAGCACGGTCCTGCTGGGGTCCTGCTGCCGCCGCTCAGCATGGACTTGAAGCCCACAAATGGATATGGTCTGCACATTGTGATCATCAGCCATGTTGAGGTGGAGCGCAGCAACGGAATCGCGGAAACCGCAGAGCCAGCTAGCTGAGCGCTCAGTCGGTCCACAGGGTCGGCACAGGCAGGAGCTCAGCTTTTGCCATGCGGGCTCTGCTGGCCTGCTCGCATGTCATGTCGAACTTGCAGACTGATCTGCTGACCTGCTGCCTTGGGGTCAGGAGCCAAGCCGAGCTTGCGGACCGAGCTGAGCTTGCAGACCCGCTGCTGTGGGGGGCTGGGACTCCCACAAGAGCCATGCCATGATATCAACCATGCTGACCTAGGGAACTGTTGTGGGCCCACCGCTGAGGCTGGCGTGCCCCTCCTGCCTGCAACCTGACACAAATGAGCTGCTCAATGCCAGCTGCCGGCTACCTGCAGAGCATTGAACGGCAACATTGGCGGCGGCGAGGGGGCGGGGCGCGAGCGGCAGCCCAGCCCAGGTGCAGACAGACACAGCCCTGTGGCCGATTATAGCCGAAAGTATGGCTGCGAGACAAGCCCCCACCTGACAAGAAGGAGACTTGCAATGCAGGCCCGCCAGATGCGCAGCGCGTCGGCCGGTCAAGAGGCGCCCCCCACGCCCCGAGGCATTGCCACTCAATCACGGCTCGTCCCAGCACACTTCAGGCAACATGCCGGGCCTGCCGGCGCTGCCCTCGGTCGCGCAGCTCAAAGCTTTGACAGAGGACGTGCAGCTCCCGCAGCTCCGCCTGCCGCAGCTGCCGCGCCTCGATGTGGCGGCGCTGCGGGAGCTCCGCCTGCGGGAGCTGAGCGAGAAGGAGAGGAAGGCGGCGGCCGCCGCTGCCGCCGCCACTGCCGCCGCGGCACTCGTCACGGCCGTGGCCCTGGTGCTCCGCCGGCGTCGCCGCCGGGCTGCAGCAGCCGCGGCAGAGCAGCAGGAGGAGGCACCTGAGACGTTGGGGCCCTGCGGTGTGCTGCTGGACCCGCTGGGGACAGGCAAGGCAGCTGCCGCCGCCGAGCCTGCCGCTGGCAATGGCGTCATCACCACCCTGGCTGGCTTGGAGCAGCTGCCTCACTTCCGGCTGCTGGCAGCCCCCGTGCTGGCCGTGCGTGTGACACACCAGGGCGAGAAGCTGGCTGCCATCCAGGCATCGGTGCTGGCACTGAGGGAGCTCAAGGTACGATGTGCTTGGGTGGGTGGCTTGGGCCGGCGGCAGGCGGCGGTTGGTAGTGATTGGCTGAGCGCCGTGCGCCTCAATTCAAGGCTGCCCAGACTCTGCTGCCTCGCTGGTACCTTTTGGTGCCAATCGGCTGCTGCTGCCGGCGGTAGTAGAACTCTACCATGGCGCTTGGATGCCCAATCTGTCGAGGCCGTGCGCGGCTGGCCGCTGTGCCCCGCCACGTCACGTGGGGCGCGTATGGGCGCCTGCTGTGGCTTCCCCCTGTAACCCTGCTGGTTCCCAACCAGGCAAACATCTGCTCTGCTCCCTCTACTCCAGGAGCTGGACCTGCGCGGCAATGCCATAAGCGACGTGCCGGCCGCCATTGGCAACCTCACCGCCCTCACCCGGTGCGGCTCGGCACTGCTCGCGACATGCACTGGTGCCCTGCTGCCGCACACAGGATGTGGATGAGGGGCACAACTGCCGCAGCGACGCTATGCTGCAAGCAAAGCGTTTGCTGCTGCCTGTGCAGAGCCAGAGCACTCCCGTCTCCCCATCCCGCTGCCCCACAGGCTGTGCCTGGCCGGCAACCGCATCACGCAGCTGCCCGAGACCATTGGCAAGCTGCAGGTGCGCCTTCCGCCCCTCGACCTGCCCTTTAACATGTGACCTGCTGGTCTGGTCTGCGTCCGCCGTGCCTGCTGTACACGCAGTTGGGTTGAAGAGCGCCGGACATGATATGCCTCTGCCTTGGTAGGGCAGAGCGGCAAAAAGTGGCGAGGAGGCTTGCAGGCTGACGCTCTGCTGCCATCACACTCGCCTTGGTGTTTCACCCTCGCCTTTCAGGCGCTCGAGGACCTGGATGTGGGCGGCAATCAGCTGGCAGCGCTGCCCGACGCGCTGGGCGCGCTGGGCAGCCTCAAGTATCTCAACGCGATGAACAACCAGGTGTGCTTGGCTGATGGCGTGTTTGATTGCAAATACAGTCCTGTTTAGATAGGTGGCAGCTGCAGTAGCGAGCCCATTGCATCTCGCTGCACCACCCTTGCGCCCTTTCACTCTCCCCCTCCTGCAATGCAAGCTCTCGCGCTCCCTCCCTGCCTGCAGCTGACCGCGCTGCCGGACAGCATCGGCGGCTGCACCTCCCTGCTGCGCCTGGGCCTGAAGGGCAACCGCCTGGTGACCCTGCCCACTTCAGTTGGCAAGCTGGCCAGCCTGGTGGAGCTCTACCTAACAGGTAGGGGCAGCTGCCCAGCCGCTGCATGCACGCACCCGTGCTGCTGCCGCAACTTGTTGCACGTGGCTGTGTGGGAACAGCGGGTGCGTGGGCAGCGTCCCTGAGCGGTGCATGCTCTGTTTGATTAATCGGCTGCCTGTCGCTCTTCCTGCCCCGCAGACAACGTGCTGGAGAGCCTGCCTGCTCAGATGGGAGGCATGACCTCCCTCGTCAAGCTGCAGGTTCGATGGCATGCCAGCTGTGCATCCGTGCACGCTGCATGCAGGACCTGCGCCTGGTGCAGGGCATGGGACAGCCTGGATGGGGGTGTTGCATGCCCAGCAGCTTTGTCCTCTGCTTTCCTCTTTCATGCGGTGTGCCCTCAATGATTGCACCTCTCAACAGGCCTCCTTCAACCGCCTCAAGTCGCTGCCGGCGGAGCTGGGCAGCCTGCCCCGGCTGGAGATGGTCCGGGTGGCCAGGTGGGAGGGCTGGGCTGCCATCTTAGCTTACAGGCGAAGACGTTGAAGTGGTGTAAGGCATGCTGGCACTGCTGCTTTCTGCGCTGATTCATGCTCACCCCTCCCCCAATGCCACCTCCTGCTGCCCGCAGCTGCCAGATTGAGGCGGTGTCGGCTGCGCTGGGCCTGGCCCCCAAGCTGGCCTGGATGAGGTGAGGCTGGGATATGCTGGCTTTACGTGGGTGCTAGAAAAGCAGTGAAAGCTGTGGGGCGCTCAGCCTTCAACTGACCTGCTTCCCCACCCTGCCCTGCAGCCTGGCTAGCAACCCGTGCTGCCGGCCGCTGGCGCCGCGCAAGCCGCCGGTTGTGGCTCTCAGTGACCTGACAATGGGCCTGAAAGTTGGTGCGAGGCTTGGGTGCTGCTTGCTTGTTGGCTCTGCAGAGATTGCGTTGCGCACTTGAGCTGCTGCTGCGCTGCCCTCGCTTTTGCATGTGGCCCTGCACGCATGCGTTACCACTGCATTTGCGTGCTCCCCTGCCACCCAGGCGACGGCGCAAGCGGCGAGGTCTTTGGGGCCTACTACAAGCAGCAGCGCGTGGCGGTCAAGGCGAGGAGGGAGGGCAAGGGGCAGGCTGAAAAGCGAGTGGCTCGTCTGCGCTTTTGCGGCCACTGCCACGGGTGGAATGCTGGGTTAAGGTTGCTGCCCCCTGCTGCTACCTCCCCTGGCTCAGCACACAGCCCTGTGACCTACCTCTCACAGCCCTGTGCACCCTCTCTCCTGCCCGTCATGCTGCAGGTCTTTGTGGCTGAGCGCTCGCCGGATGGGCACAGCCGTGACGAGATGGCGATCGCCTTCTCAGGTGAGGGCCTGGATAGAGGGGTGGGCTCAAAGGAGGGGCTCGGTGGCGGGGGCGGCCCCAGAAGCGGCAGCCCTGCTGCCGCCTCTGGCAGCCTGGAACGGAAGCAGGTGGCTTGGACGCACCTGATTACAATCTTGCACCGCAGCAGCTGCTACCTTGGAAGGCCTGTCTGGCGTTCCCGACTCAGTCTCTGGTGTGCTTCCAACCTCTCCGCCACATCTGCAGTGTCGGACAAGCACTTGGTGCGGGTGAACGCGCAGCTGCAGGAGCCGCTGGGGCTGGTGATGGAGTGGGCGGAGGGCACCCCTATGGCACAGAAGCCCAACCACGAGGTGGGTGTGTGATGTTTTTGTTGGGGGTGCATGATGCAGCGGCATATGCAAAGCCAGTGCGGCGACCTCGGCTACACCAGCAAGTTGTCTTGCAGCAGCGTCTTCTGACCATGTCTACTGAACCCTCCCCCCTATGCAGTCGCTGCTGCGCTGCCGCTGGGCACCCGGCCAGGCGCTGCAGCTGGGCTGGGTGCTGCGGGTGGCCATTGGTGTGGCCTCTGCGCTTGAGCACATGCACTACCGGTGAGGGATGGGGATGCATGGCTGCTGTTGTGCTGAGTGTGTGGGAACATGGGTCAAAAGCCAAGACGAGCTTTGTGGGTGTGTCATCTTGCCATCCGTTGGGTCGACCCAAGAGGCCTACGGCTGGCATGCTGAGCCGCTGCATGTCCACCGCATCTCGCAGGGGCATTGCGCATGGCGATGTGTACGCTCACAATGTGATGGCCAGCGAGGAGGGGCACGCCACGCTCTGCGACTATGGTGCGTTGTACACAGCTGGTGCTGCTGGTGCTGCTGCTGGCGGTGGGCTGCTGCTGCTGCTGGGCTGCCGGTGGCAGGGTGTAGGCGAGCGCTGCGCTTGGGCGGCAGCCGGCACTTGCGCCGTATGGCAGCTCAGCCTAACATGTGTGAACAGGTGTGTCCTACAACTCACCGTATGCACCTTCTGTGCCCTCCCCCTACCCCCTCACCCAGGCGCGTCCTTCCCGTACAACAAGTCGGGCCCGGTGCGCTTCGAGGCCATGGAGGTGAGAACGCGCTTATGCCCATGCCCCTTTCAGCAGCAGCAGCAGCAACAGCAGCTAGGCCATGGTCTGAGCACCGCTGGCTCCGAGATAGTGCAGCCTCCTGTCGCCGGTGCACACGGTGCCGGTGTGTGTGGTTGGCACTGCCTGCATGCCTCATTTGCCCCCTGCTCTACCCGTGCCCAGGTGCGCGCCTTTGGCCTCATGCTGGCCGACATGGTGCAGCGCCTGGACATCTCGTTCCATGGTGAGCATCGGCTGCTTGGAATGAGTGGTGTGCGTGGAAGGCTTCTGAAGGCGTATCGTATCCGCTGGGGATGCATGCCGCCAGACGCGGCTCAAGCTTGCAGGGCGGCTTGCAAGCAGCCACTGCTGCCCTTGCCAGTCCAAAGCGCCACCTCCGCCGTTTCCCACCCAACCGCCCACCCGCCACCCTGTCTGCGCCCAGGCATGGAGCGCCTGCTTGAGCTGCAGAGGGAGCTGCTGGGCGTGGTGCAGCTGTGCACCGCGCCCTCCCCGCTGTCCCGCCCCACCTTTGGCGCCGTGGGCCGCCGCCTCAAGGCCATCCGCAAGCAGGCGGCCCGGGCAGGGCTGGCTGAGGTGTCGCCTCGGGGACCTGGCTCGGAGACCGCTTCGCTGGCCTCCCTCACGCCGCGCACGTGTGTCACCGAGGCGGCATTCTCGCCGCGCAGCCCGCTGTCCAAGGCTGCCGCCTGCTGAGCGGGGCAGGCAGAGGGCAGCACTTGTATTGCCGGCGGATGAGATGCTAGGCAGCAATGCCGACGCCAAACAGGCGGCCGCCTGTGCTGGTGGATATCACCAGCAGACCAGACAGGACAAGACTAAGACGGACGCTGCGGCGCAACTTTTGTAGCTCCAATCTTGGCAGATTGACATGCAGTCACATTTGCATTCCGCTGGCATTCTGCCAGGACACATCCAACCAACCACGACCAGTGGCCACGACACCACCACCGCGCACCTGCCTTTCATTTCAACATCCTGCACATTTGTCCACCTAATCGTGCATGCAACATCCAACCTGATGCTGATGCAAATCCAACACCTGGCCTCCCATGCTGCATGGTCGATGTGCAACACGCAGCCATAAATTGCTGGCTGCCCTGCGCTTGGCGATCCCCTATCTTTTTCCGCTGTTTTGAGAGCGCTTACAAAGCCTGCTGACGTATGCTGCGAGCGCTGCCACATGTGAATAAATCAAATTGGATACAAAATGGTGGGCCCTTCAGAGCACGATGCCAAAGTGGTCGCGCAGCAGGCCCAGCAGCTCATCCTCCCCATCGATCTGACGCTCCTCCTCAGGCGCACTGCCGCCCTCGCGCCACACCCTGCGGGGCGAAGAAGGGGCACCGGCTCGCGGCAAGCACAGCTGGTGGGGTGGGCGCCCCTCACGTGCCCAGCTGAGATCGCAAATCCTGTATCTTGCAGTGCCATTCACCCACCCCTGCTGATAGCAGCACACACACCTGAACTCGTCGTTGAGAATGGTCACGCGCCCCGTGGGCGTCTGGCGCGCCACCACCAGGTTCTTGCGGAAGTGCGACTGCGGGTGGCTCTCAATGTAGTGGTTGGCCTGCACAGGGCAGGGCAGGGAGCATGGCGCTGGGCAGCAAGCGACAGCACTGCTGGACAGCTTGTCCGCTGCGGAGAGGGTTGGCTGCGCTATTTCGCGGCCGAGCACACACTACACCCGCACCACAACCCTTGCCACAACGTGGCAACCAAGCCACGCCGGCTCACCAGCGCAAAGTCCTGGGCCAGGAACTCGTCCAGCCTGAAGAAGTACAGGTCGCGCCAGGTGCCATCGGAGGAGCGCTGCTGCAGGTAATATCCCGCCCGCTGCCCAAAGTGGGGCGTTGTGGCAGGGTCTGGGGTGGCAAACACGCCCGGAAGGCCTAGCCGCACGCGGTAGCGAGACAGCCGCTCCACCGGCAGCCCAGCTTCCGCCGCCCAGTCTGCCCCCGCATACGCATCTGCCGCAGTGGCATCTGGTGGGGGCGGCGCGTACTGCTCCGCACCCTCGGGCAGCAGCACCGGCAGCAGCGGGTTGGCGCCTGTGGCAGAGGCAGCGGGCCAGGTTGACTGCACAGCCATGACAGCAGCTGGACGCAGGAGTGCTTCACCAGGAGCCTCAGTCTCGCTTCTGCAACACCTTGGGTCACAAACTGCCATGTTCACGCAACACCCCCACATGCCCCTCACCTCCAAAGCCCACATCCGCCAGCCACAGGCGGCCGTCCAGCTGGATGAACAGGATGTGGTGGTCGTGCCCGCTCAGCCGCAGCTCTACAGGGCAGAAATTGATGGGCAGGGGCAGGCTGGGCCAGCGGTCCAGTGCCGTCCGGTGCCTGGCAGCAACCATTGTCACGCTGCCAGCCGTGAGCGGAACACCCTACAGCCTGTTCAAGGTGCACCCGGCGCCACTGCCAAGCTCACGCGGCGCCTCCTCTATTATTCCTTTCTGGGAGGCGGGCGAGCGGCCCGGCAGCGGCGGCGCCTCCTCCACCTCGGATGCATCGGCATCTGAGGCCTGCGTGGCGCACATGGGTGAGGAGCGGAGTGAAGGCTGCCGCTTCACAAACTCGCTGCAGCAGGGGATACTTGCGGCTGTGCGCATTGTGGCATACAACGCATGCTGCTGCACCTGCCGGCTGCCGTGGTCAGTTGCATCAAGCGCCACCGTGGCAGCAGCGGCACAACCGCGCGGACCTGCACCACGCGGGCCGCGCCATCAATCACATCAAATCCAAGCCCCCGGGCCACGGCGCCAAAGAGCCCATTCTGCTCGAAACAGTAACTGCTTTGCATGGGGTGGGTTGGAGGCGGAAGTGTGTTGATAAAGTATAAGTGCCGATGTGTTGGTCAGGCAGATGTGGTCAGCACCTCCACAGCCGTCCGGAGTTTGCACTTCCACAGTCGTCCTGCCGTCAAGACAGAGCCCACAACCAGCGGGACACTCACCCGCCGCGCCGCGACAGCACCAGCTTCTTGTACACTGCTGACAGATCGACGCTGATGCCGTGCTGGCGTGCCGCCCTGTCGTTCTTTAAGCTCAAATTCTCGAAGGGGATGGTCGTGGCGTGCGCGTAATGCAGGCGTGACAGGGTGGACAGCGTAGGCTGCAGGGCCGCCCCGGCGTGCCCCACACGCTCCAAGTAGCGCTCCAGGAACGGAGTGGTGAGGGAAGCCATGGGGGCGCACCTGCAAATTGCTGGGGTTGATATCGTGTGGTGGGCGGCAGCAGCGGCAGCGGCGCCGGCAGCGCCCGCAGTGACGGCTGGGCTGCGACACAGCTCAGCGGTAGCTCATCAAGCATCGGCAGCGTCACTTGCGGTGTTGCAAGAGCGGGCGCGCCGCAGCAGGCGAGCTTACGAGCGCTGTGGATCACCGCTCGCACAAACGCGCCTTCCCCGCCTGCCTTGCCCGCCAGCAAACAACCAGGAACCCGCGATAGATCTCCGATCACAGCGCTTCTCCGGCAATGCAAGCCAGGAGGTTCCCGCTGCTCCGCTGGCGCCGCAGCAGCATGACGTGTTCCTCGCATCATCTTCACAGGCTTTCCAGGAGCAGCTCTGAGATTCGATCAGCCTCACCAGGTGCTTGCAAGGAGGCTGCACTAAGGACAGCAAGGTACATGCCGCTGGCAACTATGCTTCACACAAGCTGCTTTTCTTCACAAGCTGCTGTGTTTGGCGATTGCCGCCTCAGAACAGCAGGGCCAGGGCGTGCAGCAGCACAAAGTAGGCCATTATGGCAGCGCGCAGCTGCGGCCGCGAGTCCAGTGCAATCGCCGCACGGTCCAGCTGCAGCGCACCCTTGACCAGAGCGGGGTGGCTGCAGCAGCCGTGGGGAATGAGGATGAAGGTTAGTGCCATCGGTTGGGCAGCAGCACGTGAGAATGCGGCTCATCATGCGGATACGGCATGCCCACCTGATGGGGGCCGGCAGGGAGCGCACGACTCCAGCCAGGGGCTTGAACACCGTGCCGCCGCCTGTGGCAGGGCAGTCGAGTGTGTGCAGAGCGTCAGGAGCTGGAGCGCTGTTGCTGAAGCAGATGCCTGCACCATGCCACTGACCAGGGGGCGCGCACCCACACCTGCCAAACCGTCACAAACTGCCTGTTCCGCCCTGCTCGGTTTGCCCACCCACCTGTGAGCGCGGCTGCCTCCAGGTCAAACGAGTCGTCTTCATTCTTCTTGGAGGCCCCTGGAGGGGCGGCCTGCAGGGACATAAAGAAACACACAATGTGCATGGCATACCTTGAGCATGAGCATGGGCGAGCTGTACCCCCCAAAGCTGCATTGTCTGTCTTCAGGCCAGGCCAGGCTCTCATGCAAGGCCTTCCTATCCACCCACCACAAGCCGCCGCCCACCACACCTGCCCCGCCGCGCGCTGCTTGTAGAAGGTCTCCACCTCGCTGGCCCGCCGCTGCTCCGCCTCCAGCTGCGGCAGGACGGACAGGGCGGGAAGGAGTGTGTTCAGGTGTGTTGGGGGGGAGGGGGGGCTGCACCGCAGCAGCATTGCTGGAGGCATGCTGGGGAAGCATGCGGAGCAGTATCTGCACTGCTCATGTTGCATCAACCAGCCACGCTCCTGCGGAAAGAAGGTGAACCGGCCTTTGCCGCCCCCAGGCTCAGCCCACCTGCTCCCGCAGTGCTCGGTTCTCAGCCTGCAGCGAAGTGACCTGCACCTCTGCCTCTGAAGCCTGCTGCTGCAGCGCTGCCAGCCGGGCCACAGCGTCCGCGGCTGTAGCAGCAGGGGCAGCGCCAGCGGGGGAGGCGCCCGCCGCCTCCAGCTGCTGCACACGCGCAGCCCACTGCTGCACCTGGGCGCTGTACTCGGCCACTGCCGCCTGCGGAGGGCAACCGCGGGTGTGTTGTGGAGGTGAGCCATGGAGCGATGGAGACAAGTCTGGTCTGGTGTAGACCACACGCACCCAACTCGCATCAGGAATCACCATCCAAACACCACCCACCCATGCCCCCTGTCCCACCTGCAGCGACTGGTTCTCCCGCTGAAGGTCTGCAAGCATCTGCCCTGCGCCACTGCCACCTGCCGCCACGGCAGCTGCTGCCGTAGCAGCCGCCTCCAGCTCGGCCACACGTGCGCTCAGCGCCTCGTTCTGCTGCTGCAGCGCCTCAGCCAGTGCTGCTTGCTGCTCCGCGCCTGCGGCGGCGCCCTGTAGCTGAGCCACCTCCGCCTGCAGCGCGTCAGCCTGCTGGCGCAGCAAACCCTCAGCCTCCGCGGCACGAGCGGCCTGCTGTGCAACCTCCTCCTCTGCTGCTGCAGCACGAGCAGCAGCTGCCTCGGCCGCAGCCAGTGCCTCAGCAAGCTGGTGCTCCAGCGCCGCGGCGCCGCCGCTGCGGGCATCTGCGGCCTGCTGTGCGGCAGCCAGGGCTGCAGACAACTCGCTGACTTGCCCTTGAGCCTGCTCCAGCTCGCTCTGCAGCTGCACCAGCTGGGCTGCGGCGGCGCCAGCGGCAGCGGCCTGCGCCTCGTACGCGGCCACCCGCTCCTGCGGGAGCAGACATCATGGTTGTGAGTGGACTGGCGGTTGTCAAGAGGTCGGCCTGTGGAGCAGTCAGCCTGTAGGCAGCCAAACCACAGCAGCGCAAGCGCACCTCCAGCTCAGCGCAGCGTGCAGAGGCGCCATCCAGGGCCACAGCAGCCTCGGCAGCCTGCTGCTCCAGCTGCAGGGGAGGGCAGGCAGGCGGACGGGCCGCTGTGTGGCTCAGCGCACAGCGTCAAGTGAAGGGCGAAAGCACCAAGCACCTCAAATTGAAACCA
Source organism: Chlorella sp. CH2018 (assembly GCA_009928355.1). NCBI lineage: Eukaryota > Viridiplantae > Chlorophyta > Trebouxiophyceae > Chlorellales > Chlorellaceae > Chlorella > Chlorella sp. CH2018. The sequence goes on from VIYQ01000786.1 coordinate 11,402, forward strand.
GGGCCAGCCAGCGCATGAACGCACATCACCGGAGTATGTCTTCTCATACCTGTGCCCGCTCGGCAAGCATCGGCTCGGTCTGCTCAATCAGCGCCTCCAGCTCGGAGGCATAGTGTGCCCGCTCCTGCAGGCCCACAAGGGGAGGAATTGGTGACCTGAGATGGCTGTCCCATTGTAACTACCAACTCCGCAATACGCCACGTGCTAGCCAGCCAACTCTGCCTCATCCTGCGCCATCCAACTGAAACACACCTGCTCCACAGCCGCAAGTGCTGCCGCTTGCTCTTCCAGCTGGCGAGCCAGCTCAGCAGCCTGGGCTGTCGCTGCCGCTGCTGCACCCTCGCTGCCCTCCTGCACCACACCAAGCTGCTGCTGCAGGGCCGCCACGTCCGCCTCCCGGGTGGCAAGCGCCTCCTGTGCTGCTGCTGCATCTGCGATCGCAGACTCCAGCTGCTGCCGCAGGGCTGCCTCCTCCTCTGCCTTGGTTGCAAGTGCATCCTGCGCCTCAGCTGCAGCAGCCTGTGACTCAGCCAGCTGGGCTGCCTGCTCTTCACTGGCCGAACGGGCTGCCTCCAGCTCAGCAGTCAGGGAGGCCAGCTGCTGCTCCAGCTCGGCTGCCCCGCCCTGCTGCGCAGCCGCTGCCTCCTCCAGCTGGTGCCGCAGGGCTGCCTCCTGCTCTGCCACAACAGCCAGCTGACTCTCCAGCTCCGCAGCTGCCGCCTGCTGTGCCTCCAGTGCCTGCTGTGCCTGCTCTGCAGCAGCAGCAGCCTCTGCTGCCGCAGCCTGGACTGCCTGGAGCTCTGCCTGGGCTGCCAGCGCGCTCTCCTGCACAGCCTCCAGCTCGCTCTCCAGCTGCTGCACGCGCTCCACCATCGCTGCACTCGCACCGTCTGCAGATGCAGCCGCAGCCTGCAGCTGCGCATGCGCCTCCTGGGCTGCTGCCTCTGCGGCCTGCCGGCCTGCCTCGGCTGCCGCAAGCTGCTCTGCAAGCGTGGCCTCCAGCTCTGCTGCCCGAGCAGCCTGCTGGGCTGCCTCCTCCTCGGCTGCTGCTGCACGAGCTGCTGCAGACTCTGCTGCAGCCAGCGCCTCAGCCAGCTGCTCCTCAGAGCCTGCTGCCGCACCGCGCTCCTGCTCCTGCTGCGCCACCAGGGCAGCTAGCTGTTCAGCCTGAGCGGCAGCAACCGCCTCTGCCGCCTCCCGGGCCTGCTGCTCAGAGGCCAGCCGCTGCTCCAGTTCATCAGCAGCAGCGGCGCGTGCAGTAGCAGCCTCAGCTGTAGCAAGGGCCTCAGCCAGCTGCTCGGCTGTGCCGGTCACCGCACCACGCTCCTGCTCCTGCTGTGCCAGCAGCGCTGACACCTCCTCAGCGTGAGCAGCAGCGGCAGCCTCTGCCGCCTCCCGAGCCTGCTGCTCAGCCGCCAGCTGCGCTTGCAGCTCTTCCAGCAAGCCCTGCTGCTCCTCCAGCAGCGCCTGTGCCTGAGCCTGGCCAGCTGCTGCTGCCGCCGCAACGTCCTCCCTGCAGACAAGCACAGTTGGGTTGGTGGGTGGGTGGGCAGGCTTGTTCTGGGATGGCAAGCGCGCTTCCTAAAAGGCTACACAACCACATACCAGCGCCATCTCAGTGAACCAGAACAGCAGACGATGCCATTGCCTCACCGCAGCTGGTCGATATCCTCGCGCTGCTGCTCCGCCAGCTCGCGGCTCTCCTCCAGCTGCTGCCTGCGGGAGAAGGTGAGGCCGGGAATGGCGCGCTGTGGTCGCACATGTGCTGATGCCGCTGACATGAACTGTGTGGTGCACGAAGGCCGGCAGCCGCTCCTCCTCACCGGGCGGCCTCGTAGGTGCTCTCCAGCTCAGCGATGCGGCCGGCCATCTCAGCAATGCGCGCCTGCAAGGGCGAGGCGTGGCATTGTGAGCATTGCGAGGGAAGGAAAAGTGCACGAATCAAGAAGTGTACGCATCCCAGGATGCGCAGTGTGTGCACGCTTATTGCTGTGCATGTCAGCCATGCTCCAACCGGCCCGTGCAGCGAGATGTCAACCCCGGCATTCACCCACCTGCGCCGCAGCAAGTTGGCCTGCCTCGTCCTCCTCCTTTGCTGTCGCCTCCTCAGCGGCGGCCGCCTGCTCAGCCAGCTCATGGCGCATACGCGCATTCAGATCGCGTTGCTTGGCCAGCTCGGCCTGCAGGCAACAATGAAGGCAGCTCCAGTTTGATCAATCAAGGCAAGGCCACACAGCAGCACACCCGTACATCTGCTTGTCGCTGCGACTGGCTGCCCCAAAGCCTGCGCCTTCAACTGCACCAGCTCTGCTATGCTCGACCGCTGCCCTTGCTCTTTGCATCTGAATTAAAACAAGTTTTGCGCCGCCCTGCTCTCTTGAGTTCCCTGGCTATTGCGTGCGCACTGCACGACGCCTCACCTGCAGCTCTTCAGCCTCCTGCTGCTGCGCAGCCAGCTGAGTGGTCAGCGCAACCAGCTGCTCCTCGCCGCGCTGGCTGCCCAGCTGCGCCGCCTCCAGCTGGCGTGCCTGCGGCAGGCAGGGAGCTCAAGGCATGAGCGGTTTGATACCCTGGGTGGGCATTCCAGGCCGCACGCAAGCACAGCTTGCCAGCTGATTTTTACTAAACAAATACTGAGCCAAGGTAACAGAGCCCCGCTTGCCTGCTCCTCCAGCTGGCCCCGCTGCGCCTCCAGCTGCTCCTGAGCCTCATCCAGCTGCTGCTTGTACTCAGCCTGTCAAGAAACGATGCATGGCGAGGCAGGGCTCGATATGTGAGAGGCAAGACGGGTTTGACCAAGTCACGCAAGCGGCATTACACTAGATGAGCGGGCCACCTCTCCTGCCATAAAACGCATCGCAGCCCATCACAGCCCTGCCCAGCCTGGCTCCACATGGCGGTGCCCCAGCTCAGCCCAGCACCACTCACAATCTGCGAGAAGCCGCCCGCCTGAAGCACCGCCAGCTCAGCCTGCACACTGGCCAGCTCAGCCTGCACGCGCTCCAGGTCGGCACGTGCCTCCTCTGCTGCCGCCTGAGCCTGCGCCACCTCTCCACTGGCCGCCTCGCGCGCCGCCACCACTTGCGCCTCGGCTGCTTCGTTGGCAACCTCCTGCGCGGCGCTCAGCTGGGTGCTGAGGGCCACAAGCTGCTCCTCAGTGCGCTGGCTGCCCAGGTGTGCCGCCTCCAGCTGGCGTGCCTGCGGTGAGGCAACAGGCATGGCCGCAACAGGACTGCCGGTTAAGTCTCTGTTGTAACGCAGATTTGCAACTGGCCACCCGCTCATCATAGTTGCAGCCCTGCGTCGTTCACCAGCCCAGCACTGCTTCCCCACACCTGCTCCGCCAGCTGCGCCTCCTGGGCCTGCACGCGCTCCAAGGCCTCATCCAGCTGCTGCTTGTAGTCAGCCTGAGGAGCGGCCAGAGGGAGCATGGGTCACGCTACAAGCGCACAGGTCATGGCACTGGGTAGGAATCAGCAGATGCTGTATGCAGGCACATCATCCATCTCTGCAGACACCCATGGCACACAGCCTCGACCTCTGCTGCCCAGCCAAGCATTCCCCTAAAACCAACTTACAATCTGCGAAAAGCCGCCCTCCTGCACGGCAGCCAGCTCAGCCTGCACGCTGGCCAGCTCAGCTTGGGCCGCCGCCGCCGCCTCCTGCGCTTGCGCCACCTCCGCAGCTGCCGCCTGGCGGGCCGCCGCAATCTGTGCCTCTGCCGCATCCTGGGCTGCCTCTTGCACAGCCTCCAGCTGGGCGGCGGCCGCCTCTCGAGCTGCCTCTGCCGCCTGCTGCGCAGCACCCAGCTCAGCAGACAGGTTCTCTACCGCGGCTGCATACCGCTGTGCCTGAGCCCGCACCTCCTCCAGCTCCGCCTGCAGCTGTGCCTGCTGCGCTGCCGCGCCCGCTGTCGCGGCGTCACCGCTGGCTGCCGCCGCCGCTGCCGCCGCCTGCAGCGCCTCATTGGCGGCGGTCAGCTCGTGCAGTCGAGCCTGCTGCTCCGCAAGCTGCGACTCCAGCTGGGTGCTGTTCAGCCGCTCCTCATGCAGAGCGCGGTGCAAGTCGTCCATGCCTTGCAGCAGCTGCCCCACCTGCTGCCGCAGCGAGGCCGCCTCCTCTGCCAGGGCGCTCGTTGCAGAGGCATCTTGTGCTGCAGGTGCCGCCGTGGGCGCGGCGGGGGCGGCGGGTGCGGCCGCAGGCGCGGCGCCGCTGCTGGCCTCCACAGCCAGGCCTGGCGGCAGGTCGGCATAGCTGCCCTCGGCGGCTGGAGGAGCGGCAGGGGCTGCCTTGGTGGGCGACGGCGGCCCCTTGGTTGGGGAGGGCAGGGCGGAGCTGCCGGCAGAGGGCATCGAGCCCGCGGCTGACGCGGACATGGCAGCGGGCCCTGGGCCTGCAGCAGCACCCGCCTTCTTGCCCGCCAGCGCTTGCTGCTTCTTGCGCTTGAACTCTTCCAGCTGCGAGCAAGGGAAGGGGCAGGGGAGGGGCAGCTGTCGGCCCAACGAGCACGAGCGGCGGCGGCGGCGGGTGGGGCGGGAAGCGTCCAACTGACGGCGGCAGGCGGTCGGCCGGCGTGATCACGCATGAAATGATCTGCGCATTCCGCCAGGGCATGCCGCTGCCCCACAGAACGCGGCGCCGCGCAACAACATTCAAGGCTGCAGCCCGAGCGGCTGTGAGGCCCGATCGTCCGCGTAGATCGACTCAGCACCGCTTGCAGCAGCGGCTGGCAGCGCACCTTCCGCCGTCCGGCCTCCAGCCGCGCGTCGGGCGGCATAGCGGCTGCCTGGCGTCCACAGGGGCTCCAGAGAGCGCACGGTCGCTGGACGAGAAGCAAGGCACGCTCCGATCACCCGATGGTGGCAGGCAGGACGCGCCGTGCTGGGCGGCGGTCGCAGCGCTCAGTGACCTGGGGTGCTGCGCTACGCTCTTCATCGCTGCCTGGACAGCCTGTGCATCTGTTCTGAAGTGATTCAAGAGCATTACGCCTTCTTGCTCGGGGTTTACAGCCGATCCATGCACGCTGAGCAAAAGACAGCACGCCATCTGCAGCGCCGCTCAAATTGCCGGCTCCTACACTTCAATGCCGGCGCCGCTGCTGCCTTCCGCTGCGGTGCCGTAGCCATAGCCTGCACCGTCCCAGCCCTGCTGCTCCTGCTGGTACTGCCCATACTCCTGCTGCGTCGCCTGCTGTGGCGGGTAGGCCTCCTGCTGCACCTGCTGCTGCTGCGCATAGCCATACTGCCCCTGGGGCGCTGCCTGCGGTGCCGCTGCGGCCACCTGGGCTGCGGCTGCCGCCGCCTGAGCTGCCGCTGCCGCCGCTTGGGCTGCCGCTGCCGCCGCAGCGGCGGCGGCGGCTGCTGAGCCCGGGTGGGCAGTCAACAGATCCAGCCGCTGGCCCAGCACCACCGATGCCTGCTCCGCATTCAGCGCCTTGACGCCATGCGGCGCCAGCAGCTGCTTGGCTGCCCGCGGCTGCGCCTCCAGCGCCGCCGCCAGCTGAGCTGCGGCGGACCAGGGCAGGCCCAGCAGGCGGCACGCCTCCCGGCTCTCCCGAAAGTGCGCTGCAGGGCGGGAGGTGTATTCGCCAAACACGGCAGCCATGGCTGCCAGGTCAGCATCCAGCTGGGCCGCACCCTGCATCATGGTTGGGAGTGCAGGTGCACATCGATGGGCGGCCAAAAAGGACATGGGTGGGCTAACTGGGTCAATGGGATGCATTGAAAGTGCACGCCACAGAACATGGCATTGGCGCGGCGCACAGCGCACGCACTGCAGTAGGCGCATGCCCCGCCCAGCCCACCTGCGCCGAAAAGAGCGCCTCTGTGGCCACCTCGTTGTACAGCGCATAGTTGACGGCCAGCGCAATGCCCTTCCACACGTCCCTGTGCTCAATACGGGCGGGGCAGCAGGGGGGTTGGGACAGCAACGTACAAGGGGCTCTGATTGAAGGCAGCACCAGCCATGGAGCAACGGAGCGCAGAGCCATCCCTGTTGCATCAAATCAGCGCGAAACTCTGCTGATGCTCCGCAGCCGGGCATTTCCCTCACCGGAAAACCACGGCATCCAGGTGCTGCGCCAGAGCGCGCAGCAGCTGCTGCAGGCTGTCCGCAGCGCGCAGCATGGGCGGCGAGGGCGCGGGCGGGCCGGCGGCGGCTGCCATGGCTGCCTGCTGCTCGGGGGACTGCCCTTCCTCGTAGCCAGCAGTGAAGATGCCGCCGTCGCGCCTACAGGGTAGGCAGAGCTGGGATTTGAGATGTGGCACCTTGGGCGCCAAGAGGAAGTTCTTGAGACGCGATTACTCAGTACCCGGCGGTGTGTTTGAGGCGTGCCTGAAGGTGTCTGGAGACAGTCCTTCCATGTGCAAAAAAAATACAAAAAGGACGACAGCGCATGGCAACTTCTGCACCCAGCACCACCGCCACTCCAGCCAGCCGGCCTCACTTGTACGGGTTGAACAGCTGGTGGAAGGCCTCCACTGCCTGCTTCGCCAACTTGTAGGCCCACTGCTTGCGCAGCGCCGAAAAGGCGGCCGCTTCACGCTCTATCAGCGCAGCCAGGCGGCCAGCTGCCGCGGCGGGCGCGCTGCCCTTGCCGCCGTCGGCCGCGCCGCCCTCCTGGCCAGCTGCCGCGGCGTCGGCTACACCTGCTGCACCAGCTGCTGCGGCATCCTGAAGCTCCGCTAGCAGCAGCACGCCCTGGGGCTCCCGCAGCTGGTGCTCCAGATAGTGGGCGGCACAGATGGCAGCACCCACACGAGGGAGCCAGGTGTCGCCCAGCAGCCCTCGGAACTGCTCCGCCTGGGCCAGCAGGTTGGACAGGCGCTGCCGGAAGGCCTTCAACGAGGCCAGTGGCACGGCCTGCAGGGCGGTGGAGGATGCAGCGCAAGGGGGGCCGAGGCAGCGGTGAGGCATGCATTCCTCAGATATTGAGTGGCTATTGAACCTTGCAGTTGGCTGCGAAAGCAATGGCTGTGGCATGTGCCACCATTCCAGCCAACATGATATGTGCAGTGCCCTGTCCCCAGCCAAGCAAGCCTCCCGCACAAGCTGACCGCACAAATGCCCAGCCACCTGACCGCCACTTGCCTGCATGTACTGCTGCTTGTGAGTGGGGGCGTGCACCCAGCCGCCGCGGCGCACCAGGCCAGATACCAGGCTGGCAACCTGCTCAGCACACACTGGGGGCCACAGCTCGTGCCGCCACGCCGCGCCGCCCCTGCCAACGAGCACAGGGAGGGCAAGAAAGGGAGGTGTGCCGCACCTTCAGTCATGCACCTCAGCAGGGCAGCACCTATGCACAGTGCTCGGGAAAACCGCAAGCATCCCAGCGCAGCAGACACCAGCTTGAACAACACCTGACTGGCTGGCGGCCCGCAGCCAACCCCAACAGCATGAGCCGGCCAGCCCACCTGCTGCGCGGCGTCTCCGGCAGCATGTCCTCCTCCCCGGCAGCTGCTTGCAGCAGCTGCTCCGCAGCGGGCTGCCAGGCGGCATAGGCATCGCAGGCTGCATCCAGCTGGCGGGTGGCATCCCAGGCCTCTGCTCCCAGCCAGCCCTCCTGCACAGGAGAGGGACAAGGTGTGAGGGTGGCGTTAGCACACAAGGGCAAGAGCAGCAGGCAGGCCAGGCAGCTCAGGCAGCGTCAAGCCACTGGAAGCTACCGCCGGCAAGCTTCAGACTGAGCCATCCATCACAACCCAATCAGCAACAGCAGGGCATCCAGCCCCACCTGCCACTCGGGCCGCTGGAACAGCAGCTCGATGGTCGAGCCGGCGTGGGCGGCCGCCAGAAACTCCTCATCGTCTGGAAGCGCCAGCGAGGCACCCCGCAGCGGGGCAAACCTGCCAAGAGTGATGGGAGCAGGGCTCATGTGAGGCAGGGGGGAGGTGCCACACTGCACAGCGGCGGCAAGCAGCTGTGCACAATGGATGCTACGCACGTGCGACAGGCTTCAGGTGTGCCCACAAGCCTCGCAACCACAACCTCACGCACAGCACTGACCGCTTCTCAAAGCGCATCGCTTCGTCGGCAAAGTGGAGCCACAGCGCGGGATCAGCGGCCGCCACCAGCTGCACAGAAGGGGAGGGTTGCTTCGCATCAGCAACCAAGCGGGGCGCTGCCGCCTCTGAGCCAGACCGTGTTGCAGCAGCTCAACACTGAGCGGCTGTGCCCGGCAAAGCTATGTGCATCCACAGAGCAGTGGGACTTGCCTGCGGCAAGAGGTGGTCAGCTGCAAGGGCGTTCACACCCACTGCCTGCACCGCCCTCGCAACCTCCAAGGGCATGCTGTACCAGGCCTGCAGCTGGTGCGCATCTGCAGGCATGCAGAGAGAGAGGGTTGTGAGTGAGATCCTCAGCGGGCTGGTTGATGCTAATGCCACGTCGCCGAAGGCACGGCATCCAAAGCACTGGCTACATCTCAACAGCCAGCCATGCTGTGCAGCAGCCACCACAGCGCGCACCACGCACTGCAGCACGCACCAACGCAGGGCTGCAGCTCCTGTGCCAGCGGGGCGCACTGCTGGGCTGCCTTGAGCGCCGTTGCAAACAGCCACTCCGGCCGGTCGGGACGGTCTGTGGGCAGCCCGCCTGCAGATGGTTCAAGTGATGGGGAGGGACCAAGGCATGTGCATCAACCGGGCCCTGCATGCCAATGCAGCTCGGCAGCACCTGCACGCGCGGCCTTTGGTGCGGTTGCGCGTTTGCACAACACACAGCCCAGCATGAATGCCCCAGCCGCCCACCCGCAAAGTGGTGCCGCAGTCGCTGGGCCAGCGGGGCAGCCAGCTCCTCTGCTGCCCACAGCAGTGGCCCCTCCTGGCTGGCTTCGCTGAGCTCGCTAAACTGCTGGTGCTGGCTGGCCCTTTGCAGAGTGAGCAGCAGCACCAGCAGCTGCTGCAGCTCCGCCGCAACCGCCTCGCCGGCAGCCGCAAAGCTCTTGAAGGCAGCACCGTTCTCAGCAGCACCGGCGGCAGCTGCACCACCCTCGCCGCTCACAGCAAGCGGCGGCGGCCAGTGAGCGGCCGCCAGGCGCTGCTGGATGGCCCCGCTGAGCAGCGACCGGAGGCCCTGCTGCACAGAATTCACTCGAGACAGCAGGCTGGCTGCCTGCTGCTGCAGCCGCTGGATCGGCACCTTGCCTTGCTCTGCGGGTGGGCAGGGTGACGAAAACATGGAGAGAGTGAAGAGAGCAGGTGAGGACGTCGCACAGCAGGCACCGCAGTGCCGGCTGTGCTTGCTGCCGATCCATCAACACGCACCCACTCCTCAATTGCTACTGGCCACCCATGATCAGCGCAAGCCAAGCTGTTTTCACCCACCTGTCAGTTGCTGCACCGCAATGGCATATCCCACTGCATTGCTGAACCCATCCACCGCCTCCCCAAGCGCCTGCAGCAGTGCCGCCGCCTCGCCGCTGCCCGCTGCCGCGCCCGCTGCCGCCTGCTGCTGCAGCGTGCGGACCGTCTTGTCCAGGTGGCGCACCAACGCTTGCAGCTCCTGCACAAGTGTTGAACACACATGGGAGGAGTACGTTCACCTGTTCAGCAGCGTGTCAGTACACAGACGGCCACAGCAGCCACTAACTGCATGCCCACACAGTGCCATCACGCGCGCTCCGGCTCAACGCTGCAAAGCCACAACTGGGCAGCCAGCCGCGGCCCACCTGCACATAGGCAAGGTACTGCCGTACTCCCTGCAGGACCACCAGCTCCTCTGCAAGGGCCGGCAGGTCTGCTGGCAGCGGCACGCCAGTGGAAGTTGCACCCAGGGCTGACGACATCTGCTGGTAGGCGCCCGCTGCCGCCGCCGCCAGCTGCTGCTGCAGGCCCTGCCGCTGCTGCTGCAGGCCCGCAAGGTGCGCCTCCAGCTGCCCCAAGTACTCAGCTGGGGAGTAGGCCACCGCTCCGTCTGCGGCTGCAGCCGCCTGGTCGGGAGCAGCAGCAGTGCCATCTGCGGCCCCGGCACCTGCTTCAACTGCCGCTGCAGCTGGCTGAGCTCCCTGAACTGCGTACTGCTGCTCTGCTGCCGCTGATGCTGCTGCTCCTGCTGCTGCACCACCCTCTGCATCGCCATAACCGTAGCTGCCACCCTCAGCATCATGTGCTGTGGGTGCTGCAGCTGGTGGCCCACCCTCTGGGTCCATCCCGGCAGGCCCGCTCGGCTGCCCAGCATGCTGCGGCGGCGCAGCTGCAGGCGGCGCTGCCTCTGCTGCTGCTGCTAGCTGCTGCACGTGTGGCTCATGGCCGCCGCTGCCCCCGCCAGACAGCTCTGGAGCCAAAGAAGTGGCTGCCGCCGCACGGGCGGAGCCCGGCTGTGAAGCAAAGCCAGGTGCGCCTGCACGCGGCGGGCCGCCGGCTCGAGCCGACCCTGGCTGCGAGTGAGACATGGCTGCAGACAGCTTGGCTGCGCTACTACCCTAGCAGCGGACGATGCTGAGCGCTACTGTGCCGCCAGCTGGATGCGGAACAAGTGGATGTCCTCGCTGCGCCACTGCGGGTGCTGCTCCTCCAGCGGCACCTGCTGCACCTTGAACCCCGCCGCCTCGAAGAGTGCCCAGGGGAAGGGCAGCGCGGGGCGGTGCTCGTTGCACAGCAGCACCTGCGGTACAACATGGAGCAGCGGGGATATGGGTGGAGGCATGCAGATTGCACAATTATTGACCAGGTGCGTTCCAGGTGGGGCATCATGCGGCAGGCAGCCAGCAGTGGGCGAGAGTAGCTGCTCTCCGAATGGACTCGTAGTGGCTCGACCACAGCCAGCACACCCACCCAGCTGACCTGCGTTCCAGGGCCGCACAGCTGCGCCAGCGTTGCCACAAAGAGCGGCAGCGCCTCGGCTAGGTACAGCACGTCTGAGGCGAGCACCACGTCAAACGGCGGCTGTAGGTGGCCCACGAGTGTGCCCCAGGCCAGCTCCGCTGCTGCGGCGGTTGCGGTCAAGCCGTTGGCCTGCACGACGTGCAGAAGCAGCAGTTTAGGTTTGGTTTGGTGCAGGCCAGCGAGCGGCTGAGCGGACCAAGAACTTGGCGGAGACAGATTGGCAGCCAAGCAAAGCATACAGCACGCAGCGCATAACAGGGAATGCCAGCCAGCACGCAGCACGTAACAGGGAATGCCAGCCCCCCACCCTGCCCACCGACCTCGATGTTGGACTGCACCAGCGGCAGCAGGTGCGGCAGGTCGGTGAGGGTGACGTGCGCCGCTCCCAGCGCAGCTGCCGTCAGGCCACAGGCCCCGGGACCACAGCCCAGCTCGATGACGCGCTTGCCGGCCACGTGGGCAGCTGCACAGCGGCGGGTGAGCGGCGGCGGTGGCGGGTGAGCGGCGGCGGTGCCACAGGGGCCCCAGCACACCCAGGGTCAGGCCGGACCGCCGTTGTGCAGATCGTCCGGTGGGCAACAGGGCACAGCTGCTTGCAAGCAGCCTAGGGGCAGGGAGAGCTGAGCCGATCGCAGGCCAGGCAGCACCGCGGCAGGGCGGCGATCGCACGCACGCTGCAAGTAGTGGGCGAGGCAGAGGGCGGCGTCCCAGACCACCGCGCCAGCCTCGTCGGGGAGTTCGTGCGCCTCGGAGACGTGCAGAGTCGCGCCGCCCTGCAGCTCGATCTCCCGCATCAGCAGGTGTGATCAAGCGGGCGCCGGGCCCCGATGGCTCAACATTTCCATGACGCCCCCGCCCCGCTGGCACCGGCCAGCCGGCGTGCCCTCGCTTGCAACCGTGCATTGCGCATTGCAGGCCACCAGCAACTCTGGGCAAGTCGCATCGGCCACACCCAGCACCGCAGCAACCCGGGAGCTTGCATTGCGCGCGCTGCGGGCCTCCCCAGCTGCCCATCGCCGGCCCATCAGCAGCACAACCATCCGTTAGCATGTCCAGCGCCGTGCGGAGCGCCGGCGCCAGCGCCAGCAGCACCGCCGCCCGCCGTGCCGCCACTCCCGCCGCCGCCCGCGCCGCACCCGTCCACCGCGCGATGCGCACCGCCGCGACCGCTGACGGCAACGGCGCCGAGCCTGAGCAGCAGCAGCGCCGGCCGCGTTCGCTGGCCACGCTGCTGGTGCACTCTGAGGGGCTGGTGAATGACCCGTTTGCGGCCTCCATGCCCCCCATCTACCAGGTCAGCGGGCATTGTGTCAATGGCTGGCACTCCATGTGGCAGCACGGTATTGTGGTTTGCAAGGCTACCACTCATCAGAAATGGCATGTGCTGGGACGGCCTTGCTTCGCCTCGCACATATTGCCTGCTACCAGCCCGGCCCCCCAAGGCAGCTGCGACCAGCGCCCCTAACCGCACTCAACAACCGCCATGCCCACGCAGACTGCCACTTTCCAGCAGCCGGATGCCATTGAGATGGGCGAGTACGACTACAGCCGCAGGTGGGTGCAAGCTCTGCACTGCACCGGTCGGAGGTTGTTGCAGTCAATGGAGTGTTGGGGCTGCACTCGTGGTGGGCAGGCGACTGCAGGGGCTCGTGCCTTCGTTGCGCTTCACTGTGCTGGTTGGCTGGGTGGCACGTGCAACGTTGCTGCCTTGCCTATGCATTCTGCAGCGGCAACCCCACTCGCACAGTTCTGGAGAAGATGCTTGCACAGATGGAGGTGCGCTGCGCGTTGGCAAGGTGTCACATGTGCCGCACGTTTGCCAACGTGGCATGCTTGTGGGTGCTGGGGACCCGCTAGAGCGGCTTGCTGCCCAACAAACACTTTGCCGCTGTCCCTGCTGCGGTCGGTTGTCAATGGCAGCATCCGCCTGACTGCCAGCTGCATTGGTGGCTATCATGCTTGCAGGGCGCGGAGCGTGCCTTTGCCTTTGGCAGCGGCATGGCAGCCCTGGCTGCCGTGGTGCGCCTGCTGAAGAGCGGCGACCACATTGTGGCTGGCGACGACCTGTATGGAGGCACCAGCCGGCTGCTGTCGCGCGTGGTGCCTGACGCCGGCATCGATGTCACCAATGTGGACACCTGCGACCTGGAGTGAGGGCTGGATGGGTGGAGTGGTTGTATGCGAGTGCTGGGGCAGCTGGCAGGGGGGCGCCTACCAGCAGATGGCCGATGACCTCGTGCTGTTGGCAGGGGCTTCACACGTGCAGCACAGCGCACGTGCTGACACGCTGCCGCGTGCGAGCCGATGGGCTGCCACATGCTGACCCCTCGCCTGCCCCGCCCCCTGCAGGGCGGTGCGCGGCGCCATTGTGCCGGGCCGCACGCGGCTGGTCATGCTGGAGTCCCCCACCAACCCGCGCATGCAGATCTGTGACATCCAAGCCATCTGCGAGGTGAGCGTGCCGAGCGTGCTGCCCTTCTGGCTGTGTAGCGTGTGCAGTGGGGGCCACCACCCTCCGGCATGCAGATCCGCGGCGTCCAACCCGTTTGCAAGCTTCGCTGCAAGGTGTGCAAAGGCACTGCTTGTTCCCAAGATGCTGCATGCAGCGGGGAGTGTTGCGCTCCCGTTGCTGCTCCCCGGCCTATCGCTAGGCCTGACCCCTTTGGGCCGAGCGTCCTGCTGCGCTTGCAGATGGCACACGCGGCGGGTGCGCTGGTGTGCGTGGACAACTCCATCCTCACCTGCATCTACCAGCGGCCGCTGGACCTGGGGGCAGACATTGCCATGACCTCCGGTGAGAGCAGAATGCAGTGCCTTGGCTGTCTCTGTGTGCAACGGGAGCGGCAGGGGAATCGAGAGCGGCAGTGGGGTCGATCTTTAGTTCCTCCTTCATCAAACCCAAACCCCATTCCCCCTTGTGCCGCCCACAGCCACCAAGTTCATTGGCGGCCACTCCGATGTGACCGCCGGCATCCTGGCCGTGCGCGACAAGCAGCTGGCGGACCGCCTCTACTTCCTGCAGGTGATTGTTTTGCTTCTTTTGACAGGTGTATGTGGTTGGCGGGCGATCTGCCTGCATGCCTGCCCTCCTGCCTGGTGAATGAGTCCGCTTGCTAGCCTGCCGGCAACTGTGTGCAACAGCCTGCCATGTTGCAACGGCCGCGCACTCTCCTCTCCTGTCATGGCGCAGAACGCCGAGGGCTCTGCCCTGGGACCCTTTGACTGCTGGCTGCTGGTGCGCGGCCTGAAGACCATGAGCCTGCGCATGGAGCGGCAGGTAGGAGGCAGCTGGGCTGTCTGCGTGGCCTGCCGGCTGTGAGGCGCCCATCGGCCTTGTGGTGGTGGGCACGGTGGTTGCGCTGGCGAATCAAGGAGATCCTGCCTGCTGCCTGACCCCTGACAAGACATGAATGTCGCAGCAACTTCTACCCCCCGGCACAGGTGGCCAACGCGCGGCGCATTGCAGAGTGGCTGGCCGCGCACCCGCTGGTGCACCGCGTCAACTACCCTGGGCTGGCCTCCCACCCCGGGCGGGACGTGCATGAGCGCCAGGTGAGCACTAGAGCTGCCTAGCCGGCCATCCCAGTCGCGGCGGCTGTGTGCATGTTCCACCGCTGGGCAGAGCGAGCAATGGCGTATGGATCCCAAGCTCCACGCGCCCACCTCAAGCACACAGTGCATCTTCCTTTGCTAACCATTGCAGGCCACCGCACCCGGCTCGATCATCTCGTTTGTCACCAACGACGCCGACCTGTCGCGGGTGGTGGTGGAGCAGACGGAGCTGTTCAAGATCACTGTGTCCTTTGGCAACGTGTGCTCGCTCATCAGGTGGGTGCTGTGGGTCGGAGCGGCTGGGGCAGGTTGCAGTGGCGGACAGGCGTGCTGGCCGTCTCCAAACCGCTGTCGGCACAACACATGTGGCGCTGCAGCTGCAGGCAGCGCTACTGCCTCCGCGCTGCCGGGTAGCGACGGCTTCTGTTCGACTCTCCCTAAGCCACTTGCAATGCCTGCCAGCCATCCCTTATGCTCAACAGCCGCCCCTCTGCCGCCCCTGTTTCACCCTTCTACCTGCAGCATGCCCTGCTTCATGAGCCACGCTTCCATCCCTGCCGAGGTGCGGGCGGCGCGCGGCCTGCCCAACGACCTTGTCCGCATCTCAGGTGCGTGGGAATCATCACCCCAGGCTGCCCCTTATCCTAGAATGTTTGACTCAATGAATGGACGCCAGGGTGTGCGCGGATCTGTTGTTGCACCCGCTGCAGCTGCTCTGCCGGCCCCGCGTGGCTGCGCATTGATAGTGCGCACACCACCATTGCTCATCGCCTCCCCGCTTGATGGATGAGCTTCCGCCTGATGTGCTTCCGCCACCCACCCACCACCACCCTGTCGCCCTGCAACTGCAGTGGGCATCGAGGACGTGGACGACCTGATTGCTGACCTGGACCAGGCCTTCCACAAGGCGGCAGCAGCGGCGGCGGCCAAGGGCCAGCAGCAGGCGGCGGGGCAGTCGGCATATGAGCCTTGATGGCGGGGAGGGGGCATAAGCTCTAGCCGCGTCCGGCAGCGTGATCGACTGCCCGCTGCATGGGCGCCGCATGCTCCTTCTGGCTCCAAAGTTGGCTGTAACTTGCGGTACCTCTTAAAATGGGTAAATGATTCGTTGTTGGGCACTCATGAGGCTGGAAAAGGTTACCAGCGGGCGACGGCGGCCCGCCGCGCGCTTTTGACGCCGCCGCGGCGCGCCGGCTGGCAGGCCACGTGCCCTTGGCGGCGGGCCCGCGACCGCTGTCCGTCGTGCAGTCCAACGTTTCTAGACGGGTTGGAACGCGCTCGTCCCGCCGGGAAGGCCGCCCACGGGTGGTGCGCCTGTTGCGCCGAGCGGAGGTCGCAAGGTGGGCGCTCCGTGGCCTAGCTTGGCTCTGCCTGCTCAAAGGAAGCACAGGGCGAGTGCGGCTTGCGCTGCCAGCCATCCCCCTCACCGCCGCCTCTCCGGTGCCGCCGTTGGCTGGAAGCGGCGTTAAGTCGGCCGCTGACTGCCCCTCCTGACTGCTCCTCAGGCGGATGAATGGTGGCATCTCTGGGTGGAGCCCCGCTTCAAGGCCTGCTGCTGGCTGCCAGCCTGGCAATCACATGCCTGATGCGGCAGCCGCCCGGTGACGGCGGCCAGAGCGGCGGCGAGGGCGCCGCCAGGCGGCAGTCGGCTGGAGCCTGGCAGCCTTGGGGCGAGCGCGGCCGGCCCAACCGGCGCCACCGCATCGTGGCTGGCCTGTTTGCAGCCGTTGCTCAAGTGCTGACGTCGGTGAGACATGCCCTGACTGCGGTTGAAATGTGCGCAAGGGCGATCGGCCCAGCAGGGTGCATCTCGGCTGCAGCTCGGCACACATGCTCGGCACACATGAGTAATGAGCGGCTCCTAGTCTGCCGCACCGCTGCCACCTTGCTCGCCCCCTCTCCACTCTCCCCTCAGGTGTTCAAGTCGGACCGTAGCCGCGAGGCGCTGAATGTGTTTCTGCAAGCCGAGGCGACCATCCTTATATTCCTCATCGGCATCCCAGCGCTGGCCAACGAGGCGTGGCTGGACAGGCACCACTTGCTCTACAACTTTGCCTGCCGCGTGGCATGGGCAAACACAGGTAGGGGCCGGACTGAGCATGCACTGCGTCCAGATGTGGCAACCGCTTGCGTCGCGCATGGGCAGCATGAGTGGTTGGTGGCCGACAGCAACGCTGGGTGTTTCATCTCTGGGACCGCTGTGTGCCTGTGCTGCCGCCTGCAGGCAACAGCCAGCAGCACAGCGTGAGCCACACGCTGCAGGCAGAGCCCCCCACTGGCCGCCTGCGCCTGCTGAAGAGCACGTGGCAGCTGTTTCTGGGTGAGGAGGGGCTGAGCGGGTGTAAGGGTCCGCAGCACAGATGGGGAGTTGCTGCTCGCACCTGCGTGGCCCTGGACAGCTGCCTGGCATGCACTGGGCTCTCCCCGAAACACCGCACCACCCGCTGGATATACCGGCCAGCGGGCTGCCCTCCTGCGCACCCTGCCCTGGATCAAGCTGCTGCCGCTCCGCCTTGGTCCCCCCATCGCAGGCACCAAGTGCTTTGCCCTGCTGGGGCTGGCTGTCATTTCACCGCTGCCCATGCTGCCGCACCTGCTGCTGGCGGCGGCAGAGTACCGCACGCTCACAGACGTGCGCTGGGCATGCCGTGCACCCATGCTGCGCCACCCAGCGTGGCAGGGCTGGATCCGCTCCGCACGTGACCTTTTGGACAACATACCGATGGCTCTGGCATACCGGGGCGCAGCAGCAGCGGATGCTGAGCAAGACTGCCACACCTTTGTCACGCTATTCCAGCTCGTTTTTGGCATTGTCGTTCCGGCGCTGTTTGGCCGACGGGTGCTGGAAGCCACCTCCTGGTGGCGCCGCAGCAGCCGGTGGCGGCAGCAAACCGGCGGCAGCAGCAGCAGCAGCAGCAGCAGCGCCGCTCGCACTCTCGATGCCATTCGGGTGGCGGCGGCGCAAATTGAGGCAGGGCTGCACTGGGTGTGCGATCGGCTGGATCCACAGTTGGATTTGATGCTGCCGCTGGCCTGGGCCACAATGCTGCAGCTGCTGTGGACAGTGGCGCTTGTGCTGCAATGGCCACGGCAGGCGGGCACCTGCGCGGCAGGCTCAGCCAGCAACACAGCTGCAGGCTAATGTTTGGCTCACATGTAAGGGTCAGAACAGAATCAGATGTGGGAAAGAACAGTGGCATTTGGCAGCTTGCGAAGATGGAGAAGAAAGGAAACACAGTTGGAGAGTTTGGTCGACTGCAGGTAGACGAAAAGGCAACACCAATGGACCACGCCAGGGACCAAAGGCAGACTGAGCTCATAAATTGTAGGTATGTGGGGTGTTTTGCACACATGCAAGTCTTCAAAGACAAGTGGCAGGCAAGAGTGGGGCTTCAGTGGACAAGTACAGGAAAGCAAAAATTTGGCATTCAGGAGGTGGGCAGGTGTTTTGGAACCTAAACCTAAAAAGGATTCCCGAAATGAATGGCAGTTTCACATGCCGCCATGCACAGGCGCATGTGCCGGCAGCAGCACCAGCCGCACGAGCAGCAGCGCGAAGAAGCAGGCAGTAATTGCGGCTGCCCAGCGTGCCCAGCGTGCGGCCGGCATGCGGCGAGCCTGCTGGGCCAGAGGGCCCCAGCTGGCCGCTTCCACCGCCAGCTCTTCAGGCGGGGTGCAGTGCTGGCTGCTCTCCTCGTCACCCCCGTCGAAATAGCTACCGCCATCGACTGCGGCTGCTGCCGCCTGCTGCCGGAAACTGGAGGGGCCGCTGCCCGAAGGGCTGTCCAGGCCGCTGCTCTTGCTGCTGGCCAGCTCAGCCTGCACGCTGGGCATGCTCTGGGCCAGCCCAGCTGCCTGCCCCGTCACAAGCTCACCAGCCTCACAGGCTGCAGTGGCAGCGGCAGCAGCGCGCTGCACAAGCGCCAGCAGACGAGGCATGCCGCCAATGTGCTGCACATGCTCTGCTGCTGCCGTTGCTGCTGCCGCCACAAAGCTGGGCGGCAGATCTACTCCCTCGCTGCCCGGCCACTCATCAGCCTGCTGCTGCTCCTGCTGCTGCTGCCACAGGAAGCCCACAGCTGTGCCGATGTCGCGAAGCAAGTCATCCACGCGCGGCGCCTCTGGCTGCTCGCTGCACAGCGCCAGGAACCCCCGCACCTCTGCTGCCGCCACCTCACACGGCAGCACCACCAGCGGCACCGCGCTGCTGAGCAGCACAGGCCTGCAGATGGCGCTGCCTGCTGCGCCGACGGCAAAGCCAGCCAGTGGCAGCTGCACCTCCATCTCACACCGCCCGGGGTGCAGCCCCACAGGCCGCACCCACACGCCGGCAGCCGCAGCTGTACCAGTCGCATCTGCCGCCACCTCGCAGCCCTGCTCGCTGCTGCTGCTGGACCAGGGGCGCTCCAGCACACCGCGGCTGTCGGCCAGCTCTGCCGCATCACTGTCGCTGCCGTCCTCATCATTGCTGGCATCATCACTGCTGGGCGGCGTGTCATCGCCGCCCTCAGGCGCGCCCGCGCTCGCAAGGGCTGCCGCCTCGGTTGCTGCTGGGCCCCACACCTCCACAGCCACATGCCGGCCTGCCTGGCGGCACACCACTGTGCCACCTGCCAGGGGATCTGATCCACGTGCCGTGCTGCCATGCTGGTGCAGCAGCTGCAGCTCAAGCCGCACCAAGCGCCCAAGCTGGCCTGTTGCCGGTGCGACAATGCAGGCGGGGTGCACAACCAGCTGCGGCTCGGCGTGCTGCAGCGTGACCACCCCAGCTGTGCCGCCCTCCGTGCCTGCCACGCCACCCTGCCACTGCAGCAGCGCGGCATTGCCGGCTGCCGCGCCCAGCGCCGCGGGGCAGCGCACTGCGGCCAGCAGCTGCGCTGCAGACACCATGGTGGCTGCTGCGCTGGCCTTGGGCCCAAGGAAGAGATCCGCAGTGAGGTACACACAGCCAGGCCTGCACAGAGTTGGCAGATGGGGGATCCTATGAGCGCGAGCTGCAGCCACTGGTGCCTGTGGCTTCTTAGCAGCAGTGCAGAAGGACAGCAGCTCCCAAGCAACACAGACGAGCATTGAGACAAACACAAAGCTCCGCCTCGCAGCCTGCTGGTCCCGCTGTGCCCACCTGATGGCGGCTTCCACGGCTTCCACAGACACGTGCAGCATGCTCTCCAGCTCAGCCCGGATGTCGGCTCCCAGCTCGTGCGGCGCGCAGCCAAACAGCTGAACAGCAGGGTGTTGGGGAGGCGGGCGCATTGCACGACGTTGCGCAGCTGCAACAGAGTGCACACCGGCTGTTGGCTGCCAGCGCGTTAGGCGGGGCCTGCCCGGCACGCATGCGCAAGGTGCGACTGCTTTGAGGAGGTGTGCGATGCCAGGGCAGCTGCTGGCGCACCTTGAGCGAGATGCGGTGCACGGTGCCGGGCGAGACGTAGGGCAGGGGAGGCATGGGCGCTGGGGCTGGCATGAGTGCCATCGCCTGCTGCGCCTGCTGCGCCTGCGCGTGCTGCATAAGCGCCATCGGATGGCCTTGCAGCTGTGCCAGCGCTGCCGCCTGCTGCGCTTGCTGCGCCAGCTGCGCCAGCTGCGCCGCTGGCGGTGCATGCGCAAGCACCTGTGCTTGCACCGCCTGCTGCTGCAGGTGCTGGGCGGTTGGGTACTGGTGCAGTGCATCGGCCTGCAGGCTACCACCGCTGCTGCCGAGCAGCTCATGTAGGAGAGCTGGGGCCAGCGGCAGCTGCTCAGCGGGCGGGGCCAGCGCCAGCGGCAGTGGCCCAGCAAGGGGTGCTGGTGCTGCCAGCTGCTGTGCCGGCCCAGGCGCCTGCCACAGCGCGCTCGACAGGGCGGGCACCTCCAGTAGGTCCTCGAGCCCCGGAGGGGCAGCCTCCTCACCCAGCCCTGCCACAGATGCCTGCTGGCTGCCGAAGAGTGAGCCGCTGGCGGGGCGCAGGCCAAGCGGCGGTGCCGCGGCGGCGGCTTGGCTAGCGCTAGCACCAGCCGCGCCCATACCTGCCGCTGCCGCCGCCGCTGCCATCGCCGCCGAGGCTGCGGGGGCGCCCGACCTTGCTGCTGCTGGGGCAGAGACGCTGCTCTCACTGCCTGTGCCCCTGCCGCTGCCGGGTGCCACGCCACCACGCTCCCGGGCCTTTCGCCGCTGCCGTGCCAGGTTGTGCGCCGCCAGGGCGCGCTGGCCTGCCAAGGAAGGATAGGTGAGGCGCAGGGTTATGGCCGACTGCCAACCTGATGCTTGGGCGCCGAAACCACTGCAGCCATCCGCTCCAGCTGCTGCAAAGCGGCTCAGGCAACCAACCCCGCACAACGGATGCTGGCAAAGCATGCTTACACGTGCGCTTGACGCCCTCGAACTCCTCCAGCGCCTCGAACTTGGCACACCTGCCGTGGTGAGGGATGGGGAGGTTGGTTGGTGTGAGCATTGTGTGGCAGGGCGCCGGCCGGCCAGCTGGCGCATTGGGCCGCTTTCGCACCGCAACACCTCTCTGCCTTTCGGCTCAAACTCATGCTCAAGCTCACTTCTGGCAGAAGCGCATGTCACGGCCGTCAATGGCCACGTGCGGCGCCTTGATGTGCACGGCGCAGATCTGCAGGGGGCAGCGTGGGCAGGCAGCTGGGGAAGAGTCACATAGCGCAGTGTGGCGCGAGTGGGCGGCACAGGTGCACAGCCAAACATGCTGGCTGCCCAAGCAGCTGCCGTGCACACACGCCCTGTACTGTGGATGGGGAGGGCACGCACATGATGCTTCTGCAATGGAGGGGGTGGCCCACATTAAGTTTAGTTTGAGCGGCCAGCGGCGGAGTCGGGGCGGTGGCGCAGGGGCGGCGTGCGCGCTCGCTCTGCGGCGCGCCCCAGCATGCGGCACCTGCATGGCTAGCCGTGTGTGCACATCCCCGTGCGGCGCGCAGAGCCCAACGCTGCCTGCCCTGTGAGCCCGGCTGCCCTCGCCTTGTGGAAGCGCGCCTCCAGCTGCGATGTACACCCCTGCACTTGGCATGCGCCGGTGGGAAACTTCCGTTTCCTGCGAGCGGGCGCGAGTCGCGCAGCGTCCACGGCCCACTCGCGGGCAGCCCACGAGTCGGGCTCCGAGCCTGACATGGTGCGGATGAACGGTTCGAAACCTTGTGCGGCAGTTCAGAGTGGACGGCGGTATGGAAGGCGCCTGGGAGGAGCAAAATACCCATGGGCGACAGCGGGGCGGACCCATGCGCACCCGTGCCACCCTCTCAACCCCCTGTTGATCACACCCTGTGCCTCTTAAGCGGCTTCGAAGTGCTGCAGGAGATGCTTTCTGAGCTACGGGATAACCCGCCCGCAGCAACTGCATTGGCAGGGGCGCAGGTCGGTTAAGAGGCAGAGCGGTCGAGAGAGGGGCGGCTCCGCTGGATCAAGCCGGCGCCAAAGCAGGATGAGGTTGACGATGGTGCGATGTGTGCCAATCTGGCTGCGCTGCTGAGGTGCGCACAGCGCCAAGGCGGCAGAAACCCACGTTCAGAACTGACTGGACAGAGGCGGTGCATAATATGCAAGTCGGCAACAGCATACAAGGTAGGGCGGTTGGGCCGGTGCTGGCCGGTGCAGCTGGCAGCACCGGATGCAGGGATGGTAAGTCGGTGGCAAGTGCTGTCCAAGTGACGCACTGTGGAAAAAGAAAGAATGATTGTCGCGGGGTAAGATTGGCCTGCAGAGGCTTAGTAGCTATGGTGAAAAGGTGGCGGCAGCGAAAGCCTGCCACAGCGCCGGCGGGCCGTGGCCCACTGCCATGTTGTCAACAGCGGCGCTCATGTCAATGCGGGCAGCGATAGACGCACGCTGTGGCCTTGCGCTCAGCTGCACAGCTTGTACACCACGCCGTCCTTGGCTGTGTACACGCCGCTGGCGGTCAGGCCAACAAACGGCCCGCTGGTGTGGTCGCCCAGGCCGCCCTTCGATGGGTCCCCCCAGTCTGCGGGCGGGTGGAAGTGGGGTAGAGGGGCGGGGCATGGGTGCTGCTGTGGTTGGGGCAACACTCGTAGCAATTGCGCCCCATGAGCGGTGCAGCTTAGGGTGCCCGTGCAGCTTGCCTTCAGGACCCAGAACCGTTTGGCCTGCGGCCTGTGAACCTCACCTGTGTTGATCGGCGCTGAGGCAGTGGCGGCATTCGCCACGTCCGACACGCCCTGGCCTGTGCTGGGCACGTACAGTCGTCCGGTGGAGGACAGCACGAGGCTGGGCCCAATCTTCTCGCCATTGTCGTCGCAGTTTGTGGCGTCGTTGGGGTCGCACACACGGATAGGCGTGACCGACATGCCGCCGTACGCAAAGCTGGCAGAGGTGAGCACGGTCTGTGCGCCGGCCGCGCCCACCAGGCGCCAGATTGCCGGTTGGCCGGCGTACACGTAGTCCCATGCATTGACCATGTCATAGAAGCTGCAGGGGTTGGATGGGAGGGGCGGGGAGCACATAGGTTGGTTGACCGAGTGGGTAAGCAGGTTGAGTGGGCAGCAGATGGGAAGGACTTGGTTGGGCACGTCCAGACTGTAAGCAGGCATTGATGAACACTTGCGCATGTCTCTGGCATACTCATCGGCACTTCCCCCCAGCCCAAGCGGAGCACTCCACTCACCGAGTGCCGGACACGCCCACAAAGAAGACCTTGGGGCTGGCGGTGGTGTCTGCCGCAATGGACAGCGGCTGCTGGGCGGCGGTGACGCCACTTATCGTGCGGTACGGGGTGGCGCCAGAGGCGTCGTAGTTGGGCAGCGAGCTGCCGGGGATGATCAGGATGTCGGCGCCGTTGTTGTTTGTCACAATCAGGTCGCCGCTGCCGCCGGCGTCCATGGTGCAAGCCGATGCGTTGACCAGGTTGGTCACCGAGGTGATGAGGGGCAGCGGGGAGGCAGGAGTGATGATCTGCGGCACAGGCGGGGTGAGAGGGTGGAAATGCAATTGAGCAGACATGTCTGCTGGGGCGCGCCGGACCAACAGGAGCTCCTGTGTGGCACCTGGGGCAGCATCACAGCCATGCTGTGCATGTGTGGGGAGGCAGGCGCCCCTCACAGCCTTGCCTGTACGCTGGTGATCTTGCTGCCGCTGTGCGTCAGCAGGTGGACTTGGTTGTTGGAGATGCCGCACAACTGCGGTGCAGGGTGGCCAGCCGCGGATCAGTTGGATGGAGCCCAGCCCGGCCCCATGCATGCAGAGCACATGTTCCGCCATGCAATGCTGGCATCACTGCGCTGCCACGCCGCAGCAGACGGGCGACAGAGAAGAGGTGCACAGTGCATGTTGTGTGCTGAAACACATGGGCCCCTCACCGCAACAGGACTGGTCAGCTCCGGGCCTGCCGGGAATGTTATGCCTCCGCCCACTTTTGTGGCATCCGCCTCAACCTGTGCAGAGCAGGGCAGGGAGCATGGCATATGGCAGCCAGGCCTTGTTCCGGTAGCACAGGCACAGTTCTCAGGTGATGCTTCTCGGCGGAAGGTCAGCCTGAGCTGTGCCACCAGGTTGCAAAACACCCAGTCAGCCTGCAGCCCTCTGTCTTCAGCCGGTTTGATCAACACGGCAGCCCGCCCAGGCCCCTTGAGCACCCACCTGCATCAGCATGTTGTAGCGAGTGCTGAGCACAAAGTGCTTGGTGCCCGTGGTTGCAAAGCCTGGAGGGGAGGTGGCCGGAGCATGCGTGGTGTGAGCCGGGGCAGCCACGACGGCGTGGGAGGCGAGCTGCCATAAGGTTTGGAGTTGTACAGTACACACCAGGAGAGAATGGAATCCATTTCCACAGTGTGCAAGCAGCCCGACCAAGCATGCGCTCAACAGCAGCTAGTGGAGCAGTGCTGCTCGGCACTGCCAGCTAGGCACCTCACCGGCGGGTGAGTCCCATCCATACAAGAACTGCTGGTTGGAGGCCACCCCGCCTGCCAAGCTGCCACAATTGTTGATGCACACGCGCCGGCCATCGCCTGCATAGTACAAGTGGGCAGCAGATGAGAGGGTCGCTGGGATTATGCTGGCGCCTGAAGCGCAGCCCAGCTGTGCCAAACCAGCTACGGAGGCCAGGAGGCTGCACATCGAGCAAGCCGGCGGGACTGAGGCAAGCCAGGGCTGTGAGCATCAGGCAGGCGGTGGTGCCATCACCCGCGCTGGTGCTGGCACCACCCTCAGCAGCCCCTCCCGGCAGCGCTCACCGCCGTACAGCCAGCCAATGCTGGGGCTGCCCTCATAGCGAACCAGGTGGTAGGACCCATACCTGCAGGCAGGCGGGCACAACGTTGTGTTGCAGGTGCCGCCCGTTGCGGAGGACATCCCGCCTAGACAAGTGCAGGGTTTGGGCCCAAACGCAATGTTGCATTTTGCATCGGCCGTGCTAGCACTTGGCTGCCCCGCCTCAGAGCTGAAGCAGGTGCTGGCCTGCTTGCACACCAGCTGACTGAGGCAGGCCACCTGGCATTGCAACAGGCTGCCATTGTGCCAGCCACTCACACATTGCTGTTCTGATTCGCTCCAAAAATGTTGGTTGGATCATTTGCCGTGTCCGCATGGTTGTACACCTGCCCCAATCGAGCAGCACATGAGATGGAGGCACCAAGGATGTTAGCAGGCTGGGTAAGGCAGCAGCGGCGGGGGCAGGGGCGGGGCATTGCTGGTAGCAGCAGCAGACGGACACGGCGGCACATAGAAGGCAAGCTTGCCTGTGCATGCACCCGGCACACTACCTCCCCTCCCCCCAGCTCACCCAAGTGACGGACTTGCCGGTGCCGCCACCGGGGGTGGCCGTACTGCCCGAAACGTAAATCTGAAGTGAGAGCAAGTGTCCAGCGCAGGTGCAGTGAGGGGTAGGTGTGGCACCGCGTGTCTATTGGCACTGCAATTGCAACTTTCGTAGTATCATTTGGTGGCTGCGCGCATTGCATCATGCAATGCG
>VIYQ01000787.1:0-27132 GCA_009928355.1 Chlorella sp. CH2018
CACCCTACCTGCCCTGCCCTGCCATCCACCAGGCCCTCAAGCCGGGCGCGGCTGTGTCCGAGGTGTTTGATGTGTCGCCCCCCGACGGCCCCGGCGTGCTGGCTGGCTTCCTGTACAATGGTGCCGCCCTGGACCTGACTGAGGAGGGGCCCGAGGCGGTGCAGAAGGCGGTGCTGGAGGCATGGGCCGAGTTCATGGGGGACAGCAACATCAACAACCCCCTCAACTTTGTGTGAGTGGGCACCCGCTGGTGGGCGGGGCGCTGCATGCTGCGTACCGTATCGGCAAAGCGACGGGGGCCTTTTGTGCTGCAGGAACTGGCAGCTTTGGCGGCTGTGTGGTGACCTTCATGGACAGCTTGGCGCAGCATGGCCCCGCCCTGACTAGCTCGTGCTTCCCGTGACCCCCCTGCCGCAGGTACGTCAACTGGCCGGAGGAGCAGTGGGCGGGCGGCGCCTGTGAGTTAACGGGCTGGCCTGCCGCTGCTGCCTGCTGCTGTTGAGATGGGATTCAAAGCGCTGCAGGAGTTGCCTTTGCACTGTTTTGGAAGCATTGTGAACCTATGCGCTGCCGCACACCCCGCCGCGCAGACAATGCCTATGCCTCGCCTGGCGTGTGGAAGACCTGGGGCCCCAGCTTCTTCGCCCCCGTTGGCCGCATCTACTGGGCCGGCACCGACTACGCCACCAGCTTCCTGGTGCGCGGCCCTCAAGAGTTTACCCTCGGCTGCTACCATACCATTGCTGGGCAGTGGGCAGCCTGTGCATCTCGCACGCCTGCCACAGGGCTGGGCCGGGTGCCGCCAGCCGCAGCTGCACTCCTGCTGCTCCCATGCCGACTTGTGCCTTGGGGCCCCACCTGCTGCAGGGCTTCTACGAGGGCGCTATCCAGACGGCCGAGGCAGTGGCTGACACCCTGTCCGGCCTGCTGAAGAAGGCTTGAAAGGGCTAGCACAGGAGCCGCGGCCACGGCCACGCTGTTTGGCGCGGAAGCCTATCCCAAGGCAAGAGCCAGCCCACCCAGGGCGCGAGCCCCCCTTAGCCAAGATTGCCTACCCGCGCGAACGCGACGTGTGAGCGTCGCCACTCGCAAGGGCATATATTTGCAGCCAAACGCATGGCGAGAATGACGTTGTTACTTTGTTTCCACATTGGTCCTTGATCCTCACCCAGCCTGAGCACGGCATTGCGTGCGGGCTGCTCATCCATTCATGATTTGTCAAGACATTTTGCTCGCTGGATTGTTCCCAAGCTGATTTTTCCGTTCACGCCGCTATGTCGTTTTGTTGCCCATTGTTTTAATGGCTGATTGCAAGGCACGCGGTTCAGAGAGTGACCAGGCTGTGAGGCCTGCTCACACAGGCAAGGGTCCCAGGCCAGGCATCGCAGGCCAGGAGCCAGGGGTAGCGCTTATAAGCAGTGACGAACAACTCACACCTGCTTCAAAGGCAGTGGTGCAACGACCCTGCTGCCTGAGTGTGGGTAGAATGCCAGCAGGGACGGCAGGCGGGCGTTGCCACGCTGCCGCCGCCGCCGTCACCGCCCCTGCCGCTGGCATGATGGCGCCTTGCGGACCGCACCGGCACACAGAAGACATTCCCTCAGCGTCTCGCGCGGTTCCCTGACCACTAGGACGCTCAACAGGGAGCGCAGCGCGTGTCCGCAGTTTGAGTGGCGCTCGCGGGAGCGCGCCACGCCCCATGGCGGCTCCCTCGTCCAACGGTGCGATCCGCAAGGCGCTCCGGCAGTTTGAGGACGGCCTGCAGACCTTCTGCGGGCAGCTGGCCACAGAAACAGCCGAGGTGGGCGCGCTTGGGGGCTTGCTGGGCCACCGACGGAGCTGCCAGGGTGTCAGATTATGATCGCGACCAGTTGACAGGGGTTTGGGCAGGGCCGCTCACCTTGCCGCCGCTGCCGCCGCCTGTCCCCCCGCCCGCAGCTGCGCCGCAATGTGGAGAACCAGCCGTGCACGGGTGCCTACTACCGCAACGTGCTGGAGGACCTACAGCAGCGTGCGGACACAGTGGGCCAGGAGCTGCAGGCGCTGAGCGGCCTCAGCCTGGACGCTGTGAGCATCGAGGTGCGCAAGGCGGCAGCTGCCGCCGACTGCCGCCGACTGTCACACGCTGGAAGGGTCACCGGGGTGCATCTGCACCCATCCCCTGTTTGGCCCGCTGCCGTTTGCTTGCAGGAGCTGGTGGGCCACAGCGTGGCGCTCTACTGCCAAAACTACGAGCAGGTACGAGCGCCTGCGCCCATTTGCGCGCGCCGTCTGGGCGCCGTGTGCCCCGTTCACAGCAGCCATGGCGTGCCCACGCATGTCTGCCAGCACCCACAACACAGCATCTCCCCACACGTCGCCGGGCCCGCAGATCCAGCAGCTGGAGGCCACCCTGGCGCAGTATGGCTACCGTGACTTGTATGCGCCGCTGCCACCCGAGAACCCGCTGGACATGCTGGAGCTGACGGCAAGCGGCCGCGGCCAGCAGCGCCAGCTGCAGCCCCTGGGTGCGCTGGGATGGGTGGTAGGGCGAGGATGTGCAGGAGCACTGTGTGCTGGCCTGTAGTGGTGACGCGTTGCCTGTATGGCTGTGGCCAGCTGCACACGTGCAGCCCTCCGCTCTGCTTCACTGCCTGTGCGCAGACATGGAGGGAGAGGGCGAGGAACATGCGGAGGGCGATGAGGCAGCCCCCGGCTCCCACGCCAGTGAGGAGCTGCTCGCAGCTGAGGGCTCTCTAGATGGCGAAACACCGGCGCTGGGGGAAGTGACCAACCGTCTGGCAACCACGCACCTGGCCGCCGACTGCGACACCTCGCCAGCTGCGCAGCGCGGCGGTGCCCTGCCGCCCCGCACCGCCCTCAAGGCCATGGCACCCATGACGGCGGCCAAGGCGCTGATGCGCCCCGCTGACACGCCCAGCAGCCTGGCCTCGCCCGAGGCCCTCAGCCCCTCCATGCGGTGAGGCTCTGGGCCAGCTGTAAGCAGCCATGCAAGCTGGGCTGCCTGTACTGTGGTGGGCCGACCACACCACACTGCCATAATGCATTAAAGCACAACTCTTGCCTTGCCCCCTTGGCTTCCCCACAGAGAGCTGCTGGGAAAGTATGCGGCGTCCAGCGGCGGCGGCCTCAGCATGCACCCGCTCTCCTCCGCCCCCGCCAGCGGCACGCCGCGTCTGGGCAGTGGCAGTGCAGGCCCGCGCGGCGCCACGCCGTCCTACCTGTCTCCCGCCTTCCAGCTGGCAGCCATGGAGCAGGAGGTGCAGATGGCCCATGCCAGCGCAGCAGCGGCACAGCAGGGTGGTGCTGCCAATGGCGACACTCCGCCCGCGGCGCCGGGCTGGCAGGCAGACGATGCTAGTGAGTTGGGCCAGGGAGGCAAGAGCAGTCTGATGTGCACTGTGCATGCTGCACCGCTTGCACGGCGTGCCAGCTGTATGTTGCATGAGCACAAGGAGCCCCCGGCTTGCCATGCAAACCTCCCGCCCCATCTGCTTGGCCCACCTGCACCCGCAGTGTACAACGCGCTAACTGCCACCGCCAAGAAGCTGGCGGACAAGCCGTCGTTTATGGAGGCATACCGCCAGAAATTCCCGCACATCAGTGAGTGCTGGGCTGTTAGGTTGCATGTGCAGCAGTGAGGGCGGCACCAGCATAGGTGGCCCGACCAAGCATCATGATGTGCAAACACAGCAGCTACATTCTCCTTGCACTGACCAAACTCCCACTTGCATCCGAATGTGCGTGCAGTGGCGTCCACGGAGCGGCTGCTGCAGACTGTGGAGAAGCAGCGCCGCCCCGCCGCCGCTGCAGCAGTGGCGCATGAGGAGGCAGCCGCTGGGCCCATGGCGGCGCTGACACTGGCAGCACATGCGGCTGCCGGCGCTGGCCAGCAGCAGGGGTGGCGGCACGTGCCCGATGAGGAGAGCACACTGGATCTGATGGCGCAGGTGCTGGTCAGCCGACGGCCACTGGCTGACGAACACACGGCAGAGCTGGGTAGCATGGGAGCAGCGGCGGCAGGATCGCCGCCCCTGGAGGCAGCAGCATCACAGGACGGGGAGCAGCAAGATCGCGCAGCACCCACCACTGCTGCGCTGCTGAGCCGGGCAATGGGCAGCGGCACGGCAGCAGCAGCAGCAGCAGCAGCAGGAGGCAGCTCAGGGCACCACCCAATCAGCAGTCTGAGGGCAGATGATCCCCTCACTACAGCACCAGCACCAGCACCAGCAGCGGCAGCGGCAGCTGCGGGTGTGCCGCAGTCGGCCCCCCGCTCAGAGCGCAGCAAGCCGCAGCTGGAGGCCGCCATTGCGGCCGCGCTTGGCCGCGGCACAACTGCGCCCACCCCTGCCGGCGCCAGCCTGCCTGCTGCGTCAGCCGCCCACGGCGGTGTGGCAGCAGCACCAGCTGTGCCCAGTGCAACTCCAGCACCTGCCGCGACTGCGCCACGCCCACCACCCGCCCTGCCAGCCTCCGTGGCCCGTGCACCACTGGCGCCGCCAGCCGCACCTGCACCTCCCGCTGCCCCCAGTGCTGCATCAGCCGCAGCGCCAGCGCCCGTGGCTGTGCCCCCGCTGCGGCTTGTTGGGGAGGTAGAGTACCGAGAGCTGCCCACCTTTATTCGCAGCCAGATGCCCCTGGATGTGCTCAACGCCACGCTGCAGCAGCTGCATGCGGTGGCCACGGAGCGCAGCAGCGGTGGGTGTTGTGGCATGCTGTGTGGTGGTGCTGTGTGCTTGCAGTGGTCTGCACGGTTGACCTCAGTGCGTAGCATCATTTGACCTGTGTGCATGTGCCTGTGGTTCCATCTGCTCCCGCGTTTGCTTATGCAGGCTTCACCATGGTGGACGTCGAGGCGGTTGGCCTAGGCGCCAAGTGCAAGGTGGTGGTCAACAGGTGCGAGCGCTGCTGGCTGTGTCTCTGCTACAAGCAAAGCTGGATTTCTGCGGCAGTCTGCATCAGCAGCTGGCTCGTCCCGGTGCATTGGAAGGTTACCACCTAACACAGCACAGCCTCACCAGTTCAGGCTCCCTACCTGCCCGACCCTGCAGCCTGGTCAAGCTGGGGCGGGCGCAGCTCAAAGTGGCGGCCCAAGGCACGCTATACCTGCTGACCTGAGTGGCAGAATGACTCCGACCAGAGCACGGCAACCTTTCATGCAAACACCCAAACCTGTGATCACATCGAGCCTCTTGCGCTTAGGGCTTTGATCCCTTTGATCCTCAAGTCTTACATGGTGCAAATGACAGGCAGTGCAGGCTGAAACATCAAAACGAGGACAGAAAAGGGCAGGTGAACAGGCAAGCAATCGACTGCGGGCACGGTCGCCTCTATTGAGCGTACCACGGCAAGTGCAAGGATGTACACGCAGATGCTACAGAGCATGCGGGATGGAAAAGCCTCTCTGGAATGGCCTGAGAGGTGGCATCAAAGGGCAACGAGAAAAAGGCAACAGAAGTCTTGTTACAGGGTGTGGAAGGCGAGGCCGGCCAATGTGCCGCCACCTGCCCCCACATGGTAAGGTGCATCAATCAGCTGGTGTCGTACATGACCTTCACGTGCCGGTTGCGCCGGCGCAGCAACTTGGCCAGGGCTGCGATGTTCTGCATTGTTGTGCTGCAGACGGGAAGTCGGGGGTTGGAAGGGCGAGGGTCTCAGAGTGGGTGCCGTGAAGCATGGCCAACCACACGCCATTGTGGTACTGCATGCCCTGCATTATCAGAGACCTGCCGCCCACAGTCTCACCACTTGGGAGGCGACCAGTGGCGTGTCGTGCTGGCCTCGACATGCACGGCACGCAGGTCCAGCCACCTGCAATCAGAGCAGACACCCGCGGGATGCCCAGCATGAGGTGCCAGGCTGGACTGGAGCGCTGTGTGTTCCAGCCCACACCGCAGCATTGACCTGCTGTTTACCGCCATGGCAGCCAGTCCGCTGACGCGCACCTGAGGCGCTTGAACGTCTGCAGCTGATTCAGTGGGTGCTGGCACTCCAGGAAGAAGTTGCCAGACAGGTCCAGCACCTCCAGTCCCGTCATCTTCAGCAGCCAGGCCGGCAGCTGGGGGGCGGGGAGGGGAAGGGGGAAGGAGGGCTCGGGCTGGTTGGTTCGGGATGCAGGCACCAATGCCAACGTCCTGCTGCACATCATCACCCACACAGCCACCCACCCACCCACCAACATCAACCACCCCACCTCCGCCAGGTTGTTGTCCGCCAGGTTCAGCGCGGCCAGGCGGCGCAGCGGCGACAGGTCGGGCAGCTGCTTCACGCGCGCCACAATGCCAAGCGCCTGCGCCTGGGCGAGCAGGCGGGGCGGGGCGGCGCCCCACACCAAGTCCATGGCCTGCGCAGGGCCGGGCGGCCGGGGGTGAGGGTTTGGGGACTCCACATATTGGAGCGGGTGCATGAGAGACGGCATGGTGCGGCAACATAACCAACCAAGCGCCCATGTGCTCCAGCCTAGCAAACCCGCGCACCTGCAGGCTGAGGGTGGTCAGCTGCGTCCAGGCTGTGATGGAGCGCAGGTCGAGGCGGGAGCACGCCGATACATCAAGAGACTCCAATTGGGGTAGCGCGCCGGGCAGCCAGTCGGGCAGTGACTCCAGCAGCGCATTGCCACGCAGCTCCTGCGGGAGGGGGATGGAGAGAGGGAGGCCGAGTGTATGGCTGTGGGGTCGCAAGGCTCGTCAGCATGTGTGCGCCAGCTGCGGGGGGCATGCCAAGCATGGTGAGTGCAAGCAAAGCATTGCGCAAGCAGAGCGTTGCCGCACAGCACACCGCGGGCTCACGAGCGTGCGCAGGCTGCCCAGCTGCTTCCAGGTGTCGGGTATGCAGTCGATGCCAAACACAAACACGCCATGCCGCTGGGTGCTGCGGGGCGGGGAGAGCGGGCAGCGAGGTGGAGTTGCGCATCGTGGGCTGCGCTGCTGGCCAGTGCCGCAACTTCATCCTGCCCTGCCTGCATTTCAGCTCGCCAGGCGGCCAGCCTCTCTGACCAAGACCTCCTGCGAGCATGCATGGCAGACCCTCCAGCGCCGCACCTGTTGACTGCCAGCGCAGTGAGCTGCGTGAGGCGGCCTAGCTCGGCCAGCGGCTCGCGGTAGATGCGGCATTGTAGGTCCTCCAGTGTCAGGCTGCGCAGGCCCCTGCGCAGAGGCGGAGTGGCAGGGCAGGCCATGCAAGGGATGGGTGCGCGGGCATCCTGGAAGACCTACCCACGGCACGTGAGATTCCCCCAACGCAAGCAGCAGACACTAGCGCAGCAGACACTTGCGCAGCAGCAGCAGCGCCATCAAGAGCAGCGGGGCCACCCAGCGCACCGCAGCATGGCAATGGTACTGAGCGGCGATCCCGAGCTGAACAGGTCGTTGCAGTGCACGATGGACAGCTCTGTGCAGCGGCAGTGGGAGGCAGGGACATGCGCAGCTTCAGCTTGCTGCAATATATCCACCGGCGACCTGGCAACGCATGACTATTCCCAGCATGCAGCATGCATGCCATCACCCGCACTGTGCAGCCCATCCCCAGCAGCCAGTCGGGCACTGCCTGCTCACCCTGCAGCTCGCCCAGCATGCCCAGCAGGATGCCCAGCGTGCCCAGGTTGAAGCTGTGCTTGTTGGACAGGGGCACAAACTCGCCATCGTCGGCCTGAGTGGCGTGTAGGAAACAACAACGCCCGGTCAGCCAAGCGCCACGGTGGCTCCCTTCTGCCACCTCACCTGCTGCCCGCATGAAACAGTAGCTGTCTTCCCGCGCCGCCTGAAGGCCGGGTAGCTACCCACACTAGCGGCTCACCCAGTATCCCTCGCTGTTGGTCAGCGTCAGGCGACGCAGCACCTGGCGCCGCTCCCGCACAAAGTCAACCAGGCGGTGCGACTGCAGCCGCACGGCAGCAAAGGCCTGCGGCAGCACACAACAAGTATAGGCAGTGTTGTGAGCAAAGTTCAAAGGTGGCCAAGGATGGTGTGCTACGAGGCAGCGGCATGTGTGTATGCATGAGCCGTGCAGTGTGGCAGCAAACTTGTCAGCGCTTGAGCAGCCGCCTGCACGCCTGCAGGCGTTGCTTGTTCATAGAGCGGGCGCACCTCTCTGAACTCCTCGTCGCTGGGTTGCACATCGCTCCAGCGCACCGGCACGTGCACGCCTGCGGCAGGGCGGTGGAGGAGCTGGAAGTGAGCGCCTGGGCCATCCCTGCAACGGCAATGCACAGATGCGGCCGCTAAATGCGATGAGCAGATGCATCACGCACCAGTGATCAGCTCGTGGCTAAAGTCCACCACCAGGTCCTGCCACAGCGCAGGCAGCGCCTCGGGGCTCTCTAGCACGGCCTTCCAGTGCCGGCACACCTGGGCCAGGAACGGGTACGCCTGCGGGTGGGCAGCATGGTGGGAAAGGGTGTGCACAGATTGCACACGCACTGGGCTCCACAGCGTTGTACGTTTGCAAGCGCTGCAGCGCAGAGCCAGCAGCGTTGCTGCCGCCATGCAGCAGGCAGGCCTGCACTCACTCGCAGCCCGGGGTGCGTTTTGCCCATGTACTCAAACGTGCGGAACGGCAGCACACCGCGAGCATACAACGCCTGCTCCTCTTCAGTGGTCACGGGTGGCAGCCGGGCCAGCTGCCGGAAAATCTGCTCGCAGGGCGGAGGATGGGGGTGGGCACGGTGGGCAAGAGGCCGGCGGTCGCGGCGGCGCTCCGTGGGAGGAGCGGCTGCAGCGTTCGCTTGCAAAGCTTGGTGGCCCGATGCTGCGGTTCCAGAACGATGGCCTGGCTCCAGGGGCGTTCCAAAAGTTGTTGCCCACAACTGCAACTCCTCACACCCAGCCCCGCTGGGCCTCCGCTACCAGCGATCATCACTTGCCTCTAGCAGCAGGGCATCGGGCAAGTCGTGAATGTGCAGCGCGCGCTCCGTGGGGCTGCTGGGTCGGTCGGGTCCGGCGCTCTGCTCTGCTCGCGTCTCGCCGTAGCTGAGCCGCCGCGCCGAGCTGCGGCGCCGCTTCGTCATTTGTTCTGCCGCCCCACGAGCCGGCGCGGGGCTCCAGGCGCGGGACTGCTGGGCGCTCGGGCCCTACAGGGTTGCGGGGGTGCTCTGGAGGGCGTACAACAAGCCTCAAGAACTTGCACAGTTTTCTGAAGCGACCGCAGGCTGCAGAAGGCGGGCGCCAACGCTGCCGGCGCCGCGTCGCATGAGCCGCGGCGGAGGCGCCGAGTCGGCGGCCAAGGCACAACTTGCAACCCCTGAAACTGGCTGCAGTTTACAGGCGTGGCTTTTGCCACATGTACATCGTTCAGCATCTAGCTACGACAGTTTGCCAGCCAAGTAATGAGGCCCGCTGCTGATGACCCAGCAGTAAGGTACAGGAGATCGACATGGACCGTAACACTCATCCATCATCCTGCTCCACGGCTGCTCAATGCGCTCAGTACGGGCTGTCCACAAAGGCATACTTGAGGCCCAGGTAGAAAAGCGCGACTCCCAGGCCCGACAGCGCCAGCAGCAGGATTGCCACCCGCTTGATGATGCCGCCGATGGAGGCGTCGATGCTCTCCGCGTCTGCGGGCGAGGGTGGGTGGGCAGGTGATCAGCCCAACAAGGGCTGTTTGGCTTCTCTGGCGTGCAGAGAGCAATCAGCCGGGGTGACATGGCAACTCCTTCGCAGCATGCAGGCCACGGCTCCGCGTACCCGTGCTAAGCACCTCGGACATGTCCTGGCCCAGCAGCCCCTTGCCGCCGGCCTTGCTGCCGCCGCCGCTGCTGCTGCCGCTGCTGCTGCCCGCAAACGGCGGGGGCGCCGCCGGGCTGCTGCTTGCCCGCGCCTTCTCCGCCGCAATGCGGTCGCTGAACTTGCGTAGCTGGATGAGCACCTGCGGTTTGAATGGCAGGGTGTAAAGCCAGCCAGCCAGTCAGCCAAGCAGGGTCAAGGCCAGCAGGGTGGAAGCGACTGCCTGCGGTCCAGTCGGAACATCACCACCTGGTACCAGCAGCAGCAGGAGCAGCTCCCAACAGCACTTGGGCAGGCAAGGGAGCAGATAAGTCGTCCCGTTGCACCTGTGCGGAGGCCTTCATCTTCACGTAGCGAGGGTCCTCTGCAGCCAGCGCCTGTGCAAAGTCCAGGCCGCCAAAGATGGCTGCAGCGGTGTGGCATGGGGAGGGTTGTGTTGGAAACTGTATCGAAAGCGGGGCATGTGCAGTGCAGCACAGAGGACGATGCAACAGATTTGGCACACCAAAGCTCAACCCCGGCGTCTGCAACTGCAACCAGCCGAAAGCTCATCCAGCCGGGGATTTCGAGCAGCGCTTGCGCTCGCAGCGCCATGCCTTCTGCCCAGCACAATCCCTGACCAGCCTCCCCTGCCCACCGCCTCATCTCACCGTCCTTGAGAGGGATCTGTGCCAGCTCCAGGTCGCCAAACGAGGCGTGCACGCAGGCGGCATTGTACAGCGCCGCCAGCCGCTGCTCCCGCGTGGGCGCGGTGCCCAGCGCCTGCTCCCACAGGCGCAGAGCGCCCATGCGGTCACCGCCGTCGTACTTGGCGCGCCCCGCGCTCAGCAGCTGCTCCGCCTGCGACGTGCAGGATGGCAGGGGGTGTGTGGCAGGGCCAGCGCAGCGGGCAGCAGAGGACATGGAGCGACAACAACTGGAGCCAAAGGATGCATGCTCAATACACTACCCCGACCGCCCTCACCTCCGCTGATGCGCGACATGGCACCAGTTGGCGGCGCCGCGCTGCAGGAGGAATGCAGGGGAGGGTGAAGAGGATGCACGCGGCATCGGTGCCGAGCCGGCAGCGGCGGCGGCAGGGTCAGGGCTGTCCCGCGCTCCGCAGCCAGGCGCTGCGCGTTCATCTCCCCGCCCGCTCACCTGTCACAAGCGGTGGCGCGGTGAAAGCCGCTCTACCACGCAGCGCCGCTGCACAGCCCCTGGCAGGAGCGCTGGGGAGAGTCGCGCGCATGGTGGGGGAGCTGGCAGGCTGCTGGAGATCGTGAGGAAAGCGCCGATGTGGCCGAATGGCTGCGCCCTGCCGGCATCGCCGCCCCCGCCCACGGTCACGCTGCGGCCCCGCAGCTGCATTAGCTGAGCTGCTCTTGCTCAGTGCCGGTCATGACCGCTGCTGGCCATGCAACCTGCATCCACCAGTAAGCAGCATCGACACACGCCATCAAAGACCCTGTTTCTTACAGCGTACGCACAAACAGTCACTAAAATAAATGATCGCAGCAGGCAGGCTGCCTGCGCTCACTCCTCCTCGGCATCGCCGCTCCTCCATGTGCCCCTGTCACCGGCCCAGCAGGCCCCAGGGCAGAGGCGGTCCTGCTCCCGCAGCACCCAGCGGTACATGGCCCCCTCGTCCGCCTGCAGGCCACGGAGTAACAGACAGCTGCCATAACCTCATGTTGGAGGCAGGCGAGCCTGCAGACGGCAGGCACACAGCTGGATGGCGGTGGCCATGCCATCATGCCAGGAAGCAGCTGCCATGTCGCCCCACCTTGAAGGCGCCCGCCATAATTTGCAGCAGCTCATCAAGATACATGGCTACCTGCAAAGTTGCGGGCGCATAGCTGGGGTGGCATCAGCATTCAAGCACACTCAGTGCCGCCCCTCCTCACCACCACACCCGTCCACCCCGCACCTGGATGCCGCAGTGCTCCACAATCTCAGTCTTGCGGTGGATGACGTGCTTGGGCTCCCACCCCAGCTTCTTCTTGACGTTGCGCTGCAGGTACTCGATGACGCACAGGCTCATCTCGGGCTTGGGGCCGTGGGTGTGCACGATGGCCACCTCGCCAACCTGGTCCAAGCAGGCGCGCAGGTGCAGTCAGCTGCAACAGCGGTGCAAGTGTCTCCCAAAGCGATGCCGATGCCAAGCAACACCCACTGGCACGCAATGCTCCGCCAAGCCCGCACCTGATGAGTGAACATGCCCTGCCACCCCGCATCAGGCTCGCCCCAGTACGCCTGTGGGGATGACGCAGCATGCGAGCCATGTAAGCTATCAAGTATGTGCTTGCATGTCATGTCCAGGGCAGCAAGGCAAACATGCCGAAAGCTTGCTGCCCTGCCCTGCCCCGCCCTCACCTTGTAGTTGTATGCATCGGGGAGGGCGGTCAGGCGGTGCCAGCTCTGTCGGAAGCGGGCTGCCTCGTTGGACCGGAAGAACAGCTCCACCAGCTCCTGCGGGGGGCAACATATCTTGTCATCAGATGCAGCCGGCGCCAAAGGCGTTTGTGGATTGCCTGCACACAAGGCAGGCCAGTCACACCATGCATGCCCACTCACCTGGTCGTGCAGCAGCACCCACTTGCGGCTGTCGGCGTAATCCAGCATGGCAGGCAGTACGGCTGAATACTGCGCAAGAGCCGGGAGCGAGAGCGCACGCATCAGGCATGGATGAAGCAGCCATCAGAAGTGCCAAGCTGCACAGCTGTGGTGTGCTACACTGAGCAGCCCCTGGGTGTTGGTGGGCAGAACCGGCACTTGCCGCTTTGACGTTGAACAGCATGACTCCACAGTTGATGACGGTGCCGGGGCGCAGCTGCACAGGGCGGTGCAGACAGGCATGCGTGGTAAGAGGTCAAATATGTTGTGCAAGCCTGC
The DNA here is from genome assembly GCA_009928355.1 of Chlorella sp. CH2018. NCBI lineage: Eukaryota > Viridiplantae > Chlorophyta > Trebouxiophyceae > Chlorellales > Chlorellaceae > Chlorella > Chlorella sp. CH2018. The sequence goes on from VIYQ01000787.1 coordinate 12,597, forward strand.
CATGCTTTGGCATTGCGCCCTTTCCTCTGCCTGCAGCTCCCGGCCATGCACCGTTCCCTCCCCCACACCTCAGGACCAATGCTTAGCAAGCGTGGCATGGGCAGGCTGCAGCTGTCCATGTCTTGGCGGAACAGAACATCGGGGTCGGTCCACATCACTGTGTCCAGATCGACCTCCACTGGCCCTACGGTGGCCGCTGCGCCCGCGTCTGTTTTCTGCCAGCGGCGCTGGTACGCAGGCAGCGCAGCCACGACCTGCAGAAAGCAGGACAGATCACAGGTACCATACAACAAGGCATGGTATCGCCTTGCAAGCTCGACGCCGGCACAGCGCACCGTCGCCGCATGCAAGCCCCAGCCAGCCCGCACCTTCTCCATGATGGCCGGCACATCCAGGCGAGCGTAACTGGCCATCAGCTGCTTGGTCAGGTTCTCCCGCAGCCAGGGGTCGTTGGTGGCCTCCATCCGGGCGGCAAAGCTCAGGTCGTGGTGGATCACCAGGCCGCCCTGCAACGAGGGTGGGTAGCTCTTGATCAACAGCAGGAAAGGGCTCAGGCATGTGCGGCCAACCTTGAGCAGCATGTGCTAGTGCCCGTCTGCTGCCTGTGCACTTTCCCTGCTGCAGATGCGCCGGCCCCATGCAGCGGCGCCATGCATTCCGCCCCGTGCACCTGCGTCTCAACCCAGTCGATGAAGTCTTGGGGCATGTCGTTCAGCACCACCAGGACGGGCAGCAGGGAGGGCGCACGCTCGCGCGCCGACCGCAACGCCGACGCATAGTAACGCAGGTAGCTGCTGCTGCTTGTGATGTAGTGCGTTTCGCTGCCGTCCGCCGCCTTGGCCTGCAGCAGGTCATGATCCAACAGCACACCGTGTGCATTGCGTAGCTTATCGGCATGAATGGATTGCTCTGTCTGCTAAGCGGCTTGCGCGGGATGCTGCTATCGCCCCCGGCCCCCACATCACACCTGCAGCCCGGCCATCCACAGCATGCGCTTGCACCCATGCAGCTGCTGGGCGGCTGGTGTGGCACCATCCGGTTGCGCTTCCACAACCGTTGTGTCGTGAGCGGCAGCCTCCAGCTGGTCACCCACAGGGGTGGCGGTGCGGGTTGGCAGGCCTGCACACGGCAGAAGGGTAGCTCAGCAGGACGTTGAGTTGCTGCTTCAAATCAGCGTCTTTAGGAAGGATCCCAATGTGCTCACCTCGCTTCTGCAACTGGGTGCTGACGTTCAGGGCCAGGACCAGGGCGACGCAAACGGCGGCGGCGAGGGCGGCGCGCCCGCGCGACTCGCGGAGGTTGCTGCGGGGGTCCCGCGGCGGGGCTGCCGCGCCCATTGCCGCAGAGCTCTGATGCCGCCGGCCTGTGTCAGGCCTGAGAGCCGCGCCGCAAACGCCGCAAACGCGCAAACGCCTCCTTGGACGTCTGTTGCGCTGCGGAAGAGCAGGTGGGGGGGCGTTGTGACACAGCAGAACGGCAATGTGCGACGATTGGAGGCAGGATAGGCGTGCCCACATCATCAGACTCCCCACCGCCGCACGCGGCCTGCCGCCGCCGCTGGCCTCGCAGCGTTGCGTGTGCTCACCGTTTGTCTCCTCTGCTCGCTGCCGAATCCTACTTCTTTTCCAAGCAAGGGTGGCTGTTACACAGCATCTTTCTGCTGATTAATTCCTTACAAGCAGGGTGGCGCAGCAGGCAGTCGCACAGGAGCACGTAGTGTACAGGCTGGTAAACACTCGTCCCTTCACTCGCCCTTCTCGGCGCCGCTGCCCGAGCGGCGCGGCCCCGGCCAGGCCACCACCACCAGCAGGGCCAGGGGCAGCGTCCAGGCCAGGCCCGGGGAGGCAACCAGGGAGATGGCCCCCATGAGGGAGGCGGCCTTGTGGTACACCCCCGCCCAGTTGAGGGCGGCCAGGGCGGCAAAAGCCGCCAGCTGCGGCGCCGAGAAGGACCAGCGGCCCGTGGCGCTGCCGTCCGCCAGGCAGCTGCCCTCGCGCAGCAGGCTGCGGTGGGAGGGCTCACCCCCGCTCTCCAGGCGCCGTCGGCCGCAGGTGCTGCCATCGCTGCTGCTGCTGCGGCTGCCGCTGCGGCTGATGGGGGAGGCATGGTGGGCCAGCTGGCATCGGCGAGCCACCACGCAGGCCACCCACAGCGTGGCGGGCAGCACACACAGCAGCAGGTGCACCAGCGAGACAAACATGGTGTCGCACGTGCTGATGAAGCGCCAGCTGGCGGGGCCGTGCGGGTCCAGGCGCCCCAGCACCCCAAAGTGGAACATGGCGGCCGGGGGATAGCCAGGGGACAGCCCGGTGTAGAGCAGCCAGGGGCCCAGCAGCAAGTACAGCGAGAAGGCCAGCTGTGCGGCCCACACGCCTGCGGGTGGGCAGGGCGGTCAAGGGTGCGAGAGCATTAATCTCGTGGCAGGCGGTAGCGTGCAACTTGGCAACTGCCAGGTGAGCTGCCGCACCGACCAAGGAATCAATGGCCAGTGCAACCATGCTCCTCTTTATGCATCACCCACCTGTCACGTTGGCGCTGACGAACAGCGCCGCCAGCGGCCACAGCAGGTACGACACAGCCGTGGTGACCGCCGTCTGCACAGCTGCCACCACACTACCACTAGCTGCGGCGCCCCGAGGCGTAGAGGGCAGCTGGTGCTGGTCGCTGCCGCGGCACTGCAGCAACGGGTGCGCTGCGATGAGCGGCTGCACGCGGCTGGCCAGCAGGCGGGGCGCCACCAGCAGGGCGCCGGCTTGGAACAGCCATGCGCACAGGAACAGCCTGCGGTGAGCAGGAGGAGCCGCAATTGCTGAGCAGGCTTGATCAACGTCCCTGCCTCTTCAGCTGGCTGCGAGCACTCGCTTCTATACGCAGCTTGCACCGCGGCTCGTGTTGGCGGCCATGCGAGCCCGCACACCTGTGCACCATCACAGGCCAGTTGAAGGCCAGGCCAGCCCACTCCAGCGCGGTGACCTTGAGGGGAAGCGGCAGCCCTTGCACAGGGGCCACCCAGCAGCGCTGATGGGAGGTGGTCAGTGCGGTACAGCGCAGCGCGGCTGGCTGCCGCGGCGAGCGGCTCACAGCACCGCTGCGGCCCTTGACGCTGACCTGCAGGGCCGGGTACAGTGCAAGCCAGTTGGGATGCTGGAGCCAGCAATTCGGATGACAGCACTGCAGCCTGGCTTGCAAGCCGTAGCCTGGCTTGCATTGCAAGCGGCACCAGACACCCCTGGCCAAGTTACGCCTGGCATAGCGCGTCAGCAAGGATAGGTTGAGAGGCCAGACACACTCTCCCAGCACTTTGCACTCGCCTGAATCGACACCAGATCGGCAGGCGCATGACAGTGCGCTGCCGGGTCGCCTGCCGCGCCCACGCAGCTGACCGTCGTCTCGCCCTGGGCAGCAAACAGCAGGCCGCCATCGCTGCTGCCATTGCTGCCACCACTGTCGTCCACCGGCTGCTGTAACTGCATGGGCTTTCTGAACAGCTGGATGCCGTTGGGCAGCCATCCCGACAGCTGTACCTCCAGCTGCTCAGAGGGCTGCTCGGCAGCGGGTGGGTCAAGCGAGAAGACCAGCGCCCGCACCCACCCCTGCTCCTCCTGCTCTGCCTGGGCTGCACCACCGCCGCTGCCCTCCTCGCTCTCAGTCAGATGCCGCTGCGGCTGGCGTAGCAGCTTGGGTGTCGCAGCCGGAGGGGTACCGAGCGGGCTGTAGCGGCCATCAGGCGGCGAGGTGATGAGTGCCACATGGTCAATCACAGCTGCGGAGGGTTCCAGCGCAGTCACTGCCCAGCCGCGCCGCTCGTAAGCCGCCTGCCACGCCGCATCTTGCATGGCTGCCGCATCGGAGCGGCCCGGCATGCGCGGCGCATTGGCAGTGTGGAACATGAGCTCTACAAAGCTCAGTGCACCGGCGTCCAGCGCCAGCACCCTGCAGGGCATGGGGGCGTCGAGGGCCGGCTGGGTGAGAGTGCGGCAGCAGTGGGCTGTTTTGCAGAGCGGTTAGCAGAAGACTCGCATGCCAGCCTGATGCCAACCAGTAAAATTGACAGGAATGCTGATGCCCGCCCTCCACCACACCTGAAGCGCCGGTCGTCCTTCCAGGCCGCTGTCTCCAGCTCAGCCATGTGGCCGCCCGCCGGCGTGGAGTGCACCCGGTGCAGGCGCTGGCCAAAGCTGCCGTGCAGGTGGCCGCTCAGCACGGCAGCCACGTTGTGCTCCGCCAGCAGCTGCATTGAGGAGAGGGCGGGGAAGGAAAGGAGGTCGGCAGCCTTGCAAGAGGGGCCCGATTCGAGGCTGCCTGGGCATGCTTCACCTCCCCCTTGCTTGACCTCCCCCAGGTGCATGCTGAGCTCACCTGCGTCAGGCCCTGCATCGCTGTTGCCTTGTGAGCAGCGTGCAGCAGGATGGCCGCCGGGCCCAGCGAATGCGGCTTTGTGCTGTCAATGGTGCTGCAGGGCAGGGAGGGGCCAAGCTGCCGTGCAACTTTGAGGGCTGCAACAAGGCTGCAGCAACAGCAAAGCCTTGCTGCTGTCGCTGGTGTGCTTCATGCATGCAGCGAAACAGGTGCAGCTAACAGAGTGCTCTGTCGCTCACCTCAGCGGATAGTGGCAGTAGGCGATGATGAGCGGTGGGCCACATCCGCTGGGCTGCTCAATCGACTGCAGAGCGGCCCGCACCTCGTCCAAGAACGCTGGGCGGGCCAGGCCTGCAAGTAAGTCATTGAGAGGTGGGTGGGGTGGACGAGCAGCATGGGACCAGCTAGGCAGCACGCCAGCACACGCCGTAAACGACACACCAGCCTCTGCCGGAGCTGCCGCCTCCGACACAACCCTGCAATCCAGCGCCCACCCACCGGCAAAGTTGGTCGGCGAGCGCAGGCCCGGCTCCGGTGTGGGGTCTAGCCCCAGGAACCAGGCTGCTGGGCAGCCATTGCCACTGCTTCCATCGCTGCTGCCGCTGCCTTGCTCCAGTGCTGGCGGCACCGGCAGCTGGTGCAGGTACACGCGCTGCTTGTGGGAGGGGCGCCGCTTCCCCTCGGCCGCGTGCTTGGCAAAAAAGTCGTTGGGCCCGCCCCGCAGCGGCATGTTGAAGGTGTCATGGTTGCCTGCGAGTGCGTTGTCAAGGGGGGAGCGGGGATGTCAAATGTGGCAAGGGCGTGTCTGCAACTTTGCATCGGCAGCGAAGCCCCTCAACACACAGCAGGCACTGGTTCAGCCGCTGCTAGCAGCCATCCCAGACACAGCAGGCGCACCCGGCATGTCCCACACCAGCTGCTCGGGCACGCCAGCGGCGCTGAGGTTGCGCAGCAGCGAGGCGTAGGCCAGCCACTCCACCTCCTGCTGCAGACCATCGCCGCGCGCGGTCTGCGGGCGTTTGAAGGGGCAGGGCAGCGGGGTTCAGGGCAGGTGCTGGTGAGCAAGGGACAGCAGGCGGTGATGGCATCCTGCCGGGCTTGCCCACGCCATCTGATCCCCAATGTGTATGCATAGTCTGGTGCGGAGCGACGCACTGCTGTGCTGCTGAGGACACAGAAGTAAGCTCACCTTGCTGTCCGTGATGTCTCCAGTGATGAGCATGGTCGCGGGGCGCAGGCGCGGCACCACCTGCTGCGCCCACACGGCAGCATCGCCCTCGCGGTCGCCAAAGAGTCTCCAGTACTTGCGCACGTTGGTGCTGTAGTGGATGTCGCTGAGGTGCACAAACGCGAGCGGCGGCGGCGGCGGCGCAACCGCCCCAGTCGCCGCGGCCAGCAGGCAGGCGAGCAGTAAGAGGCGGTGCATGGTTCTGCTGGTTTCTGTACCACTGTTAGAGGCACAGCACGTCGTCAGCCGCTGCTGGCGTGCCCTTTGCGGGCGACCCGCACGCTGCCGCGCAGCTGAGGGCGGCGTTGCGCGGGATAAGTGCTCCGAAGCGATCCGGTAGGAATGCAGGTCAAACTGCCTAATCTGCAGAATGGCTGCTAGGGCGCACAGGGCCACGTCGACTCTGCATGAGGGGCTGTGGGCGCCGTCCAGGCTGCCTCCCGACCTTATGATTCATCGTGGGATGTCATCATAACACGGCATGCGGCGCTAGCGGCCGAGGGCAGCGACTTGCCATTCCATGGAGCCCTACTTCACGAGCTGCACGGCCGCCCTTGATGCCATAGGTGCTGCAAGGGCGCTAGAGACTGGTTGCGCTGCCCGCGTTGCTGGTGGCGAGCAGCCTGGTGGCACCGCTGACCACGCCAAGCCCGCTCGAGCGCCGCCGCTCGAGCACTCCACAATCAACCTTCCGCTCTGCAGGCTTTGGGCGGCTGCAATGGCTGATGCTGGGGTACTGCGGGCTGGCGTGGCTGGCAGATGCCTGCGAAACGATGCTGCTGTCGTACCTGGGCCCCGCCGTGCGCTGCGCGTGGGGCATCGGTGCCGGCGCCGAGTCGACGCTCACGTCGGTGGTCTTTGCCGGTGCGTGCACAGCCGTGTGGATTGTGGCTGTTCAAATGGCATGAACATGCATTGTTGCAGCTCACATCATAATTGGCGCTGCCTCTCCCTGCCTCCCTTTGCTCTGCTCCAGGCATGCTGCTGGGCGTCAACAGCCTTGGCGCGGTGGCCGACCAGCTGGGGCGGCGCCGCGGCTTCCTGCTCTCGGCAGTGGTCCTGGGGGCAGCGGGGCTGGCCAGTGCACTGGCGCCCTCGTTTGCGTGGCTGCTGCTGCTGCGCTCGGTTGTGGGCTTCGCGCTGGGCGGCGCCCCAATTGCCGTCACGCTGTTTGCGGAGCTGTGCACCAGCGAGACGCGCGGCAAGTGGCTGCTGGTCATGCAAGGAGCATGGACAGTAGGTGAGGAGGTGGCAGGGCACGGCTCACGCTGCCACCAAGACGGGCAGCTGGATGCCTGGCCAGCCATGACTGCTGCGCTGCTGCGCATCAGCGACCAGCCTAGGTCCAGACTGCCCCTGCACACCCCTCGCCTGCCTCGCTGCAGGCACTGTGCTGGAGGCGGGGCTGGCCTGGGCCGTGCTGCCCACCCTGGGCTGGCGCTGGCTGCTGGCCCTGTCAGCGCTGCCCCTCCTGCTGCTGCTGGTCATGTACCCGCTGCTGCCCGAGAGCCCAGTGTGGCTGGTGGCCAAGGGGCGGTATGCAGAGGCAGAGGCCGTCCTGCAGCGAATAGCAGCTGTCAACGGCTATGGCAAGCCGCTGCGCCTGCGGCTGGGGCACAGCGCGGCCGCAGCCGCTGTTGAGGAGAGGCATGAGCAGCAGCAGCAGCATGGCGCATTTGTGGCAGGCCGCAGCAGTAGCAGGCTTAGCATGCGCAACACCTCGAGCAGCCGCAGCCGCAGCCGCAGCCCATCGCGCGCCCTGCTAGGGGCAGGCGAGCTGGGCGTCACATCGCCTGGGCCGCAGGCACCGCTGCTGGCCCCTGGCGCAGAGCTTGGGGCGCACCAGGAGCAGCAGGCAGGCCAGGGCGGCCAAGATAGCAGCAGCTTGGCAGCCGTAGATAGTGGCACGGCACTTATGGCGCTGCCGTTGCGGCTGGCCATCCGGCGGAGGCTTCGAGATGCGGCACACGCGCTGCGGTCGGCGCTAGCAGTCATCTTTGGCGACCGCCTGCGGCGCACCACCCTGCTTCTGTACTGCATCTGGTGAGGCTTGCAGGTGGCAGCGGGGGGCGGCAGCGGGCTGGGCAGGTAGCCAAGGTGTGCTGCTGCCGGGCATGTGTGTTACCCCTGCCGTACCCAGGCTCCAGCGTGCTGCCCCTCCGCCATTCCACGCTCCTGTCCACAGGATTGTGTGCGCCATCACGTACTATGGCTTGGTACTGCTCACCACTGCGCTGCAAACAGTGGCCAAGCGGGACGCATGCACGCCCAGCGGGGCACCCAACCTAGACAGCAGTGACTATTTGGCGATCCTGATTGCATCCACAGCAGAGGTACCTGGCCTGGTAGCAGCCGCATCCCTGATTGATCGCAAGGGCCGCAAGTGGACGCTGCGGCTGGGCCTGCTGGCCTGCACCGCCGCGCTGCTGGGCCTGCTGACTGATCCCTCACGGGGCGGGCAGCTGGCGATGCTGTTTGCGGCACGGGCGGCAGTGGAGGGCAGCTACAGTGTCCTCTATGTTTACTCCCCAGAGGCAAGCATTTAAAGGTGGTGTAGTGTGGAGGAACGCCCTGCTTGCAGTGGGAGCACCTGGCTGGCCGTACTGTGGCAGCTGCCCAGCCGTGTGAGCAGCCCAGCTAGCTGCTCACCACCCTGCTGCCCCTACCGCCCATCCTGCCACAGCTGTACCCGACCATCGTGCGTGCGCTGGCGCTGGCCATGTGCAATGGCTTTAGCCGGCTGGGCGGCTTCCTGGCGCCATACGCAACTGTGTACCTCGTGGCGGCTGGCCGCACCCATGCTGCCGAACTGCTGCTGGGCAGCCTGTGCGGCATTGCTGCACTTTGTGCCCTGCTGCTGCCTTATGAGACGCGTGGCCGGGATTTGCAGGCCCTTGAGCTGCAGCCCGAAGGTAGCTGGCCCAGCCGTGGGCAGCGCGGCACACAGCGGCACAGCAGCAGTGACAGCGGGCGCGGCAGCAGTGAGGCGCAGCAGCTGGGCAGCGCTGGCAGCGGCAGGAGCCTGCAGGGTGTGCGGGTGCAGATGCATTCGGATGATGGGGAGCTGGAGATGGAGCCTGCACATGAAGCGGAGCACCAGCATGAGCAGCAGGAGGACCGGCCGCTGCTGCCCGCCCAGCACCACGCATCCTAAGCACCGCCGCCCTGCGCCTCGAGGCACAGTGCTTATTTACAACTGTCCACTGCACACAATGTCAAGAATTGGGGCGCCAAGTCACGCAACATGACCCTGCTTGTTACACAACCCAATGCAAGCGCTGGTTGTGAGGGCTGGTGCGAGTGCTGCTGCCTCGCCCTGGCGCCCCTGGCCATGGGCCTCCATTCACAGGCCAGACTTGCGGTCAACCGGCGTGGGGTCCATCACTCCCCCGCCCATTGCCTCGTCGCCGGTGCGGCCCTGCCCAGTGAAGATGGTGCCGGCAGTGCCGGGCCCGGGTGCACCTGCACCCAGCGGCTCCCCCATGCCGCGCCCGCCGCCCATCGGGCCGGTGGCAGGCTGGTCCAGTGTGCCGGCAGTGCCGCCAAAGCTGGTGGAGGCGGCAGTGGGACGCATCTCTGGCCCGCCAGCGCCCACAGCCTCAGTGGTGGTGCCCCCAAAGCCGGTGGTGGCGCCGGTCGGGCGCATCTGAGCGCCACCGGCTGCGGCAGTGTCGGCCGTCGTGCCGCCAAAGCCGGTGCGCATGCCTGCGGCCGCGGCCTCGCCGCCGGCGTAGCGCAGCGCCGAGTCGGTCATGGTGTTTGCCCCGCCGCGGCCTGCAGGGGGAGGCATTGAAACGGAGATGGTGAAGATTGGCGATGGGAGGGGCGACAGGGAGGCGCTGAAAGTGGCACAGGCGGAGCTGGTGCGTGGCTTGGCGATCCATGCCCCCTCACCTGTGGCGCCCGGGTCGGCGTTGGTGCCTCCGCCCTGCACGCCAAAGCGCTCCGCCACGGCTTCAGCTGCAGCAGGAGGGCACGAGAGTCGCCTCTGGGCCGGCGGCAGCTGCCGCGAACCCAGTCGGCGCGGCGCACCGACCGGACGGTGGCGGCGGCGGCGGGTGGCAGGTTCCAGGCTTGCTGCTTGTGCAGCAGCAGCAGCACGTGCACTGCACGATGAACAGCACATGAAAGCGGTCCAAGGCTGGCTGAGGCGCACCCGTGGCCTCCGTGGTCTGGCCAGGCAGGTGTTCCTTTCCCACAAAGCTCATGGTGGCACTTGATATCTGCCTGGACTGTTGAAGCAGCTAGGAGGCACAAGAATGAAGGAAAGCTCCGCGGCGGGCGCCCATGCGGCGGCGACTGCATGGAGCGGCTGCCACACTCCCTGCCACACAGCCTGCCAATCTCTGCACACCCTGCACCCGCCAGCAGTCGGTCCAAGCAGGGAGGGAGTGGCAGGATGCAGCTGCCCACTGGTGCGCGACCACCCACTCTTCGGCCGCAGCCCTCGCCCCCTGCCCCATCTGGGGGCGCTGCTTGGCGCTGCTTCACGCCACGGGCGCCCGCCCCGGCTGCCTGCCCCGCCGACGCAGTCGCCGCCGCTGCTGTCGCCGCCATTCAAACGCAACCGCTGCTGCCGCCGCCTCCTGCCCCATAGAAGACGGCGTGTGCGTGCTGGGCAGCGGCGCCAACACCGGCAAGAAGTCTGTCAAACAGCTGGGCATGGCCATGGACGAGGACGAGGAAGACATGTTCGCGGTGCGCTGCTGCTGGGCGTGGCCGCGCTCGACTTATGTTGACCACGGCCCACCCGCCGCATCTGCCGCAACCGCTGGCCCCTGCTCTTACCTGGCCGATCCCCTCGCTGCAGGACATGGTGGTCGACGATCTGGACGAGGACATGGAGGGCGCAGCTGCAGCCCCTGCCCCAAAGCCAGCCAGCGGTGGGCACGCGGGTGCGAGGCGGGTGCTGGCTGTGAGCTGCAACGTGGGTGCTGCAGCAGCTGGCTTCAGCCGGGAAAGGCAGCTGCCCTGTTTGCCTCAATCGACCAGTCTCTGGCAATCCTGTGTGCACGCAGAGGAAAACGTGGATGCGGGCAACAAGCCAGACGAGGCAGCAGCGCAGGCCAAGTGAGCATTCTCAGCCTCGGTTGGGCCTCCGCTGCTGCCTGCTGCTTGGTGTCAGCCATGCCCCCTCATCTTCCCCCCCTCTGAGTTTCGTCGATGCCTTTGTGGCCCTGCAGGGCGGCGGCACCCGCCATGCATCGCCCGCCGCGCCACCCCGGCAAGCCCACGGCCGTGCAGCAGGTGGGTGCTGCCCGCTTGGGAGGGTGTCTGGCTGCACATCCTGGCAATGCTGGCCTGCTGTGGTTGGAAACGCTGCCCCACATGCATCCCAGCACCCACCTGAACCGTCACCTTCTGCCGTGCAGGTGCAGGCGCCGGCGCCCGAGCCAAGCGTGGGCGCCCAAGACAGCTGCAGCATGGATGCCGCGCAGGAGCAGGAGGAGCAGGAGTCCCCCGCAGCAGATGAGGCGCCGGCCTCCAGCCCCGCCCCCGCCGCCAAGCCCACTGAGGCAGCTGGAGCAGGCGCAGCCGCCCCGGCGGCCCACCCATCCCGCTCCCCCGGCAGCGCCCACCCATCCCGCTCCCCCGGCAGCTCCTCCAAGGCGCCACGCAGCAGTGATGCCGTGGCAGCTGCAGATGCCGTGGCGGCGGCGGCGGCAGCTGCAGCGCCCACACTGCCGCTTGACTCGGAGCCACAGCTGGACGTGAGCCAAGTGCTGGCCTCGATGCCCCTGCCCACCGCTGCGGCGCCCAAGCCGCAGGTGGGTGCTGGTGGGTTCTTTGTGCTGGATGCACGCATCCACTGAGATGTCTCAGCGGCCTGCTGAGCCATCATCCATGCTGTCCCCTGCACCTGCCTACCTGGTGGACTGAGCAGAGGCATTGCTGCGCCCGAGTCCTTGCAGGCACCGCCCACACAGCCCACGGCGCAGCCTGAGGCGCAGGTGGCCATGTGGCCCGCGCTCGCTGCCGCCGCCGCACCACCCAAGGCAGCAGCTGCAGCCTCCTCCCTGGGCTCTGCTGCCCGGCAGGCACCGCCTGCCAAGCTGCAGGGAGGCCTGCCGCCAATGGCTGCCTCCAAGACGGCGCCGCCTTCCAAGCCTGCGGCTGCTCCCAGTCTGGGGGCAGGCGGCAGCGCCGCCCAGTTCAACGCGCTGTTGGGCAAGACAGGTGCCCCAGCAGGGGGCAGCTCCGTGGGGCTCTCACGCCTGGGCCAGCCAGCGCCAGCAGCAGGCAGCAAGCCAGCAGGGTCTTTCACCCTGCTTCCAGCGGGCCAGCCCAAGCAAGGCGGCATGTCATGGGTGCGGCAGCAGCCGCAGCAGGCGCCAGCGGGCAAGCAGCCTGCGTCCCGCCAGTACACGGCTGCGCCTGCCCTGCCGCAGCGCCTGCAGGCAGGCCAGGCACAGGGCACACCCAGCTCAGCACTGCCAAAGCACATGCAGTCAGCGGCGGTACCTGCCAAGGTGGGTGGTGGGTGGATTCAGTCTGCTGTTGGAGAGTTGAGGCCAAATGCAACTTCACGTGATGTTCAGTCCCCGACATCTGACCTGGATTCGCTCCCATGCCTGCCTCCCTTAGCAGGCGGCCACCCCTGCTCCTGTGACGCCCGCTGGCGATGCAGTGGCGGCCTCCGCAGCAGCAACAGAGGCCGCTCGGGAGGCCGAGCAGGAGCAGCTGCGGCGTGTGGCAGTCCAGGAGGACCGTCTCCTGGCCTTCGACTTTGCCGGCACAGTCTCTGCCGTGCTGCAGGACCACCAGCAAGCAGCGCAGGCATCAGCTGAGCAGGCAGCGCCGATCACTGATGCGGTGCAGGAGCAACTGCTGGTGCTGGACCAGGTGAGCTTGGGCACTGTGCACGGAGAAGATGCCTGGCGAGTTGTCAAGGTCAAGTGGGCAGGGCAGCGGCTACTAGGCAGGATGGTGTGCCCCAGTGGCTGCCCAAGCACGGAGCCTGCCTGCCCATCCCCGTCCCACTTGCCCTCATTTGGCTGCCCACGCCACCCTTCCATGCAGCTGAGCATGCAGGCGGAGGCGCTGCGCCGGCAGATTGGCGGGCTGCGTGTGGACCTCACCATCTACTGCTCCTCCCTGGCCTTCATGGACGACCCGCGTGTGGTGCGCTGGACGGTTGGGCTTGTGGGACGTGGTTGTGACTCGTGAAGAAACTGGCACGGAAGCATGGTGGCGATCAGGCTTGGCACCCCAGCTTCTGCAACCTGCTCTTGCACGGCAACCTTTGCAGTGATGCTGCCCGCAACTTGCCTCGCCCCACTCCCCTCTCACCTGCAGTCCTGCAGCTTCGACGGCATTGAGGACAAGGTGCGGGAGCTCTGGGAGCCATTGGCCAGCTACGAGCCGCCTTGCATCGAGGCACCGCCGCCACCACCACCACCGCCAGCTGAGGACGACCAGCAGGAGCAGGCAATGACAGATGCCGTGCCAGAGGAGTCTGGCCTGCTGGCTGATGAGCTGCTGGGTTTGGAGGAGGGGGAACCGGCTGAGCTGGCAATGCGGGAGGCCCCGCAGCCTGATGCGGGAGCAGCGGCGGAGGCAGAGGTGGCCCCCACTGCCGAGCAGCCCAGCCAGGTGGCTCCCACTGTGGAGGTGGCAGCAGCAGACAGCGAGATGGAGGACTGCCTGGCAGAGGATAGCAGTGGCAGCGGGGATGGCAGCATGGACAGCATTGAGGAGGAGCAGGCAAGCTGTGAGGAGCAAGTCAGTGGTGAGGAGCAAGCCAGCGAGGAGGGCAGTGAGGAGGATCAGCCCAGTGGCGAGGAGCAGGGCAGTGAGGAGGAGCAGCCCAGTGGCGAGGAGCAGGGCAGTGAGGAGCAGGGCAGCGAGGCAGAGGACAGCCAGCCGGCGCTGCCACCCACGCAGGCGGTGGAGAGTGCCAGCCCAGGTGCCGCCACGGAGCCACCGCTGGAGAAGGTGGGTAGGCTGGGTGTGCGGGGCCGGGGCAGGGCGGGGCCGCCCTCTGCAAGCACCTTGAAGCTCCTCTGTCCACTGCCCCCTCACCCACTAACTGGAAGCCTTTCTGCCACCTTGTCCACCCCTTGCAGCCGCCGCCGCAGAGCAAGGAGGGCAGCCTGGCGCCGCGGGTGCTGTCGTTTGACTCTGAGCTGCCCAGCAGTGACGTGGAGGCGGACGCGGCAGTCGCACCTGTGCAAGCGGCCGTGGCCGCAGCGGCGGCAGAGCCGGCTGTGTCAGTCAGCCTGGAGGGCGGCGCCAACGGGGAGGTGAAGCTGTCTCTGCTGTCCTTCTATGCGGCGGGGCAGCCAACGCTGCATGGCACGCTTGGATGAGGGGCAGCGACTTACAGTACTGAACTATTCCACACTTTGCTGCATGCCCGAATGTGTCACAACTGAGATGGATCAGACTGAATGGGGTCTATGGTACACTGGGGACTGAGTGCTGCAAATGTAAACTGCAATGTGAAGTCAGGTGGCTTGAAACACGCAGAGGCTGAAGGCCCTGGAAGGCAGGCCAGCGCAGCAGCTGGTGGGCTGCCTACATCTCCGAGGCCTCGTGCGCGGCGGCCTCCAGTGGGTTGCGCCGCATCTCCCGGTCAAGCTCCTCTTGGCTGTCCGACTGCACCGCAGCGTGAGACGGCTGCCGCACTGCCTCTGCCAGCAGCGCCTCACGGGCGGCAGCAGGCAGGTAGGAGCCGCATGCGTCCGCCAGCTGCAGCAGCACAGCGCCTGCACGCGGGGAGGGCAGAGCACGGGTAGCAATCTCGTTGGTCGTTGTGCTGCACGATGCAAGGGTTGCACCGTGTACAGCGGGATCACACTCGCTGCCGCCAGCAAGCCATGACCAAAGCTGCCCACTTACGGGGCTGGTCGATTGCCGGGTAGTGCCTGCACAAGAGTTGAGGCGGGGCAGCAGGCACGTTGGCGCCCAGGCACTCCGTTGAAGATGTAACAACCCCCTCCCCCCCCC
>VIYQ01000788.1:0-34160 GCA_009928355.1 Chlorella sp. CH2018
GGGGGGTAAAGGATCAGCAGCATATCGCCGGTTCTTCCCCTGTCGCCACAAGCCAGCTGCCTCAGAATGGGCACTTGCGGTCTGCCTGGACAGCACTTTGCTCCTGAACACAGCAGCACGCTTTCGGCGGCAGTTGGGGCAGCCCGGGCCCCCGTCTCCACCCGATTCTGGAAGCATTTGGTAAGCGGCAGGCAGGATGCAACACAACCAACGCTGCAGCAACAACACATTACCTGGCACTCGCGCGGCAGGTTGACTTGGAACCAGGGGTGCTGCCGTATCTGATCCAGCGTGATGCGTTGCGCCTGCGGCAGTTAACCATAGGTTGCAGCAGCACAGGTTGCAGCAGCAGGCACGTGAGGTAGATGGCGCCGGACAGGGCCCGGCCCTGGGGCGTTGCCATATCTCGTGCGGCGTGACGCACTGCGCTTGCAAGCCAGCACGACCGATCGGTGCACTGCATGCTGACTTACGTGGTACCAATCGGGCCCGCACGAAGCACACCTCAGCATGTCGCAGCGCAGCACATGCAGCCTGCGGCTCAAGCAGCACAGGGCAGCAACGAACAGAGAGCCCTAGCCCCAGCCTCAGCCGCTGGCCTCACCGGGTCCCGAATGAACATGCGGCGCAGCACGTCGAGGCAGGCCGGGGACAGCGAGACTTCTGGAGGGATGGAGTACTGCACGCGGATGATGCGCTGCGCATAAAAAAGAATAAAAAATTACTGATTGGGACGCAGGGGAGGGAGGCCAGAGGCAGGCGGGTGCGCAGCTGAGGAAGGCAGGCATGGCAAGGGGAGGGGCGCTGCGCTCGGAACATGCAGCGGTAGGCATCGGCAGACAAGGTGGGGGGCTGCAGTAGGCCCTGCATCAGGTGGTCGGCTGGCGTGCAAACCATGCACAGCGTGCAAGATGCGCATCGGCAACCCAGTGGGCACGCGGCACACCCGCAGGCCGGCCCACCCACCTGCACCATGCGATGCGCCGAGCTTGGGTGCTCAGGGTCCTGCGACCAAGGAGGGCGGGGTGCCGCATCAGCACGCTGCACACAAGTGAAAACGACTGGCCAGCCAAGCGGACAGGGCATGCGGCATGCAGCACACATTGCAGCCGAGGCAAACGGCAAGCCCGGAAGATGCGTTGGTTCGTGAACGGCACACAAACTGGCGCTGCAGCCTAGCAAAGCGCCCTGGCAGGGCCCGGCTTGCCTGGAAGGGGTAGGCGCCCACCAGCATGGTGTACAGCGCGACGCCACAGGACCAGACATCCGCAGGTTCGCCCTCGTACTGTGTGGCAGGGAGGGTTGCAAGGGACCGGCTAGTGTTTGGAGCTGTGTAACGGTTTGTAATAGAAACAGGCCAGCCAGCGTGGCCACGCGTGTCTGATGCGTCTCAGCAGAGTGTGCTGCGACACCCCTGTGGCCCCTGCACGCCCCCAGGCGTAAGCAACAACGGAGTGCTCCAGCCCAAGGCAGGACGTGCGTGTACACGAGTGCGCACCCTGTCGCCGCTGAACACCTCTGGTGCGATGTAGGCGGGTGTGCCCACGGTGGTCTTGGGTGTGGAGTCAGTGACGCTCGACTGCGCATTGGAATGATGAGGCGGGGACAGGGACACATCAAGTGGCTGGAAGGTTCTTGAGCGTGTCAGAAGAGGGGTGGAATCTGCCGCTGCCAACACAGTCTGCCGGCGCACTGCCGTCGGCCCCCTCCTTAGAGCAGGCGCTGCCGCAGGTGGCAGCCCCTGCTGCGCCGCACAGCCTCCCCATGCTACATACAGTCGGCGAGAGGCTGCCCAGGCACCCACTTTTGAGTAACCAAAGTCGCAGATTTTGAGGCGCGGCGCGGGCCGGCCATCCAGCAGCGTGTTCTCCAGTTTCAGGTCGCGGTGGCACACGCCCTGCGCAGTCGGCAGGATGTGGTGCACAGCTAGTGAGCCAGGAGCAATGTGTCTAGAGAAGCAGCATGTTCTCCAGTTTCAGGTCCGGTGGCACACGCCCTGCAGCAGTTACGGTACGTCGAACAGAAGCAAGCCAGGTGAATAGCAGGTTACAGCAGAAGAGGGCAGCTTGTTGTCCAGCTTCTTGCGAAACTGCCTCTCAAGGCAGCGGAACAGGCATGCTGGCCGCCCGGCGCTCCGCTGCCGCACCTGCCGGTGGCACCACGCCACGCCGCACACCAGCTGCTGGAAGAAGTAGCGGGCAATGTCCTGCAGGATAGTAAAAGATATAAGGAAAGAAAGGATGCCGCGGTTTGAGCGCAGCCAACTGATTGCGTCCGACAGCAGCGCTGCAAGGAGCAGCGGCTACTGCATGTCTTGCAAGGGGCTCTGGCTCTCAGAAGGGGCTGAGGCACCGACCAGCGGAGGCAACTCTGCAAAGAACACACCTCTTTGAGCCGCTGCAGCTTGACGATGCGATCGAACAGCATGCCGCCGCTGCAGGCAGGCAGCAGACCAGGGGGCAGTTAGTGCCGAAGTGAGCCCATGCGCTTGCAAGCTCAGTGCAGCGGCAGTCAGGCCAGGTGTGCGTGCTCGAAGCTTCTGGGCCTGGCATTGTGCAAGCGGCCTGCGCAGCCGCAGCTGTCCCAGCCTGGCCAGCCCACTTCGGCAGCATACATCCTTGCCTGGCATACTCCATCACTCTGCAAGCAGGGACGGCATTGGGAGCGCCAGGGTGGGCATTTTGCAATGCTTACGAACACATGGCTATGGCCTGTGCAGCGCGCCTCGCGCCCCTCGCCTCAGCCGCACACAGTAACCGCACGGGCAAGCGCCCAAATGCGCAACTTGGTGGCTGCCTTTCGCAAGCAAGCACATGCAGCCTGCTTGTACCCACATGCACAAGTGGGTGGTTGTCAGGAAGACCTCTCGGAACTGGACCTGCGAGCCGCGGCACGGTTGCAGAACACAAGTCAGCGCCTGTGTGCAAGTGTGCAAGCCAACTCGTTGTCGGGTGCAGCCGCTGCACCCTCCGGGCTGCCCGCCCCGCCCCGCCCCTGCCCCTCACAATGTTGGTGTGACCCGACAGCAGCCGGTGGTTGAGCACCTCGCGCTCCACGTTCTTGTCGACCTGCAGCCATTGTACAATCAATCAGCCCCGATGAATGCTTGAGAAAAGTGCGATCAGCCGACGGTTCAGCACCCCTCTCTGCATATGCTTGTCAGCCTGCAGGGGCGGGAGTGCGCCGTGCGTGGCCCTGGCAGCAAAATGGTGCAGCAGCAGAGCCGCTGATTGGCGAGCGGAAACCCACCACCAAGGCACAGCCAAACTGAACTGCCTCTGACTTTTGTGGACCCACAAGGCACAGGGCAGGCGCACAGGTGCAGCAGCCTTCAACCATTGCAGCGTTCCGCGGCGCCACAGCACTGCCAGCACGGCAGGTGTACTCCCACAACAGTTCAGCAGTGCGCACACAGCAGCACCATTGCAACGCACCGCTGCCCCTCGCTCAATCAGCTTGACCGCGACTTGCTCGCCGCTTGCCCGGTGCTTCATGAGCACTGCGGTGCCGTAGGCGCCGTGACCCAGTTCGCGGATCTGTAAGAGTAGATGGGGGGGGAGGGATGCAATGCTCAGGGCAGGCGGCAAGGCGTGCGAGTGGCGGCAGCGGCGCGGTCGGCGGCGGGCACCAGAGCGCGTTCCGGGCCAGCGATCCGGGGCCAGCGGCGGGTCCCATATCATCGAGAAGCATCCGCATGTGCGATCGAAGGCACCACAGGGCCTCGCGGCACACCAGGACAGCAACGCGGGTGGACTCGGCGCTCGTGCAGCGAGCGCTGGACTGCAAGCGGGCGCTGCCTCACCCACTCATACTCCGTGCCGCAATCAACGCCCTCCGGAGGCCCCTGAACCTGCGCTTGCGCCATAGGCCCCGGCCCTGGTGCTGGTGCGCCTGGCTTGCAAGGGCTGGATCAACAGTGGTTTCCAACAAACTGTGTGTGCCGGAGGAAGAGCAGGATGCCGCTCATCCACCCCGTGACGGTGGCCACTGCCGACGCTGCGCTGTGTGAAGTGGCGCATGCTTGCACATGCGACCGGCCCTCTAGAGGCCCGCTAGATCTAGCGGTGATACAAGCAGCAGCATTTGTACCACATGCACACCAGCTGCTGCAGCTGCTGCTGCTTTAACTATGCTAGGTTAGCCTCAGGCCCGCCTCACAGCGGCGGCCCTGTTGTGATGCTGGGCACTGCGATCCATGCTCGAACTCGCTGGGTGCCGCAACACAACACAAACGTGCCTGTGCACATCAGGTGTGCGCATCAGCCCACTAGTCCGCTGCAGAAAATCGCCCTTTATGGCGTTACACAGGTGCACAAACTTGCACATGCACTGATGATCAGCAGCGACCGGCACATGTTCGAACAGAGCAGAAAGGGTTCGCACCCCCGCCGCCTCAGCAGCACGCACCGATGTAACCAACGTGCTGCATGCAGCGGCGCCTGGCACACAGGCCATGCTAATGTCAGTTCATCCATAGCCAACTCATGCTTTGACCGGGCTGGCCGCCCCAAGCTGCACGCCACGCAGGCGCGCCACCACCAGCACCGCCGCCCGAGCGGGTGCATCACCCGCCGCTTCCGCCAGCGGCGGCAGCCCTTCGGGCGGAGCGGCAGCGGCGGCCTGCCAGGCGGCCAGGGAAGGCGGTACCACCACGCCCAGCGTGCTCAGCACATTTGAAAAGTATTCCAGGTCGGCTGCCAGCTGGGCCGCGCCCTGGGGGCTCAGCCCTGGCAGGCTGGCCAGCTGGGCTTGGTAGGCAGCCGCAGTCTCCAGTGCAACCTGCAGCAAACAATGGGAATAGGAGAGGGCTGGAGTGAGAGCGCATGCAGCAGGAATGAAGGGCCCTCACCTCCGCAGGATTGGCCAAGCATGCGCTGAGCAGCAACGTGTGATGGCATACGATGCACGTGATGGCGTCCTGCCAAAGCACCCAGAATCAGGTGAGCAAGCACAGCAGCACCCAGCAGGCGAGCAAACAAGCAGCACCAGCAAGCAAAGCAGCACCAGCACCAGCAAGTGCAGCAGCGCCAGCACCATCAAGCAAAGCAGCAGCAGCACCAGCAAGTGCAGCAGCAGCACCACCACCAAGCAAAGCAGCACCAGCACCAGCAAGTGCAGCAGCGCCAGCACCCACCTTGTCGATCCAGTCGGCCACTAGCTGCCCCGCCTCCTCGCTGCCCTCCTCCCCCAGCAGCCCACTCTCCAGCTGCTGCGGCAGCATCATTAGGTACTCGCCGACTGCAACGCAAGGTGGCAGATTGGCAGTCGGCGGAAGGGCAGCAGCTAAACACGCGCTGGCCTCTGGCATGCTGCGCCGCACTCGTCCACTGCAACAGAGGCAGCAGACGTTGGCAGTAGGCAGAACAAAACGCACGCTGGCCAGGCGCCCCTCAGCTGCGCTTTGATTGACCCAAACTACCCTCAAATTACCATCCTCACTTGAGGTCACTCAACAGCCATCATACATCACATACCACTAATCACTTATCAATGAGCACGCTTACCTGAGGTCACATACTGCAGCGGGAAGGCGGAGAAGGTGGGCAGCGGCAGCGCCCCCGCCCCCGCCCGCGCCTGCCACTCTGCCAGGCGGGGCAGGGGCGCCAGCTGGGCGCGGGGCCGGGCCGTCAGCACTTCCAGCACGCAGGCGGCCACCTGTGAGGCAGGGCAGGGAAGTGCGAATGTAACAGAGATCCATCAAAAGTGGATACCGAGAGATGAGAAGCATCAGCACGCAGGCGGCCACTTGTCGGGGTGAAATCGTGAGTGCACGATGAAGAATAAGTCTTTTGCAGGCACAACGGCGGCTGCCTCCAGCGACAGATGTCTGCTGTTGCAACCTGGTACAAGAGCCCCCAAGCATTCCCCCGTCTGCAGCTGCCACACCAGCAACCCAGCGCAGCACAGCACAGCTTGCCTGCCGCTCCAGCTCGCTGGCTGCGGCACGTGCCAGCGGCAGCAGCTGCGCTCCCGAGGCAGCATTGGCAGCGAACGCCGCCAGCTGCTGCCGCAGCACGGGCTGCGCCTGCAACCGCAGCTCTGCAGCACTGGGCAGCTGCGCAGCGGGGGCGGAGGCGCTGTTGGTGGCAGCGCTCTGTGCAGCCCCGTCCCCACTGCCACCCTCCAGCAGCTGCGGTGCCGCCTCTGCCGCTGCCTGTCGAAGGCTGGCTTCCAGCAGCGCCAGCCGCTGCATCAGCTGGGAGGCCACCGTCAGCAATGGGAGAACCGCCTCTGCGCCCTCAGCTGCCACGTCAGCGCCGCCAGAGCTGTCGGCTCCACCGCCGTCAGCAAGGCTGCCTCGCAGGCTTGCCACCGCCGCCTGTAGCGCGCCAACATACTGCTGCACAGCTCGGTCGATGGCACGTGCCAGTGCCGGCAGGCCAGTGCCGGTGGTAAGCTTCAGGCAGCGACCAAGCGCTGCCTCGCAGGCAGCCAGTGCAGGGGCGATGGTGCTCTCCAGCGCTGCGGCGCTGCCCTCGCTGCCTGCCGCGGTGTTGCCTGCGGTTGCGAGGGATTGCAAATTGCAATGTATGATCCACCTGTGTGGCAGTTTGGCATATTTCATTGTCTGCTGCCTGCTTCACCCCCAGGCCCAATCACGCTGGGAAGTCTGCGTGCAGACCAAAGCGTTGCACAGCATTATGCTGCGTGCACAACCCCCAAATCATCACGCTACGCGGACACCCTGCACAGCACCATGCCATGCTGCATAACACCCTTAAGGCTCACCCTGCGCTGCCAAGCGCGCCAGTTCGGCGGTGAGGTATGTCAGCTCTCGATCCCCGTACTGCAGCAGCGCCTCTTCAACCGGCGCCAGTATGCGCTGCTGGACTGCCGCAATGTCGGCGGGCGGAAGGCCTGAGCTGCTGCTGCTGCTGCCGGCTGCAGAGGTGCCGCTGCCGCCGAGGGCAATAAACGCGGCAGCAGCAAAGTCGGCGGCCGCAGCTTGCACTTGCTCCAAATGTTCCAGAGGCAGCACAGAGCCTGGGCAGACGGGGAAAGGGGGGAGCGGGCGGGAGGCAGGCCGCGGTTGATCTCTTGCAAACCCCGATTTTGTGGTGGAGTGAAGCGCGCTCAGCATCGCAGGCGTGCTGGCCAGCCGCAACAGCATCTTGCGCATCCAAGCACTCTGTGCTTGCCAACCGACGAACCCATCACGCACCTGCCGGAGCTGCCATGGCCACACCCAGCCGCTGCTTGAACGGCTTCTCAAGCTTGTTCAGCAGGCCGCCCAGCAGCGCCAGCGGCAGGCCCGGGCAGTGGCCCGGCAGAGAGGCGCCCACCCAAGCTGCCTCTGCGCCTAGCGCTTGCACCACCTGAGGGAAGAAGGGGGGTCCAGCAAAGCGCATGCCTGTGTACGAAGGACACACAACAACGAGCCGAGGGAAGCCCCACAGGGCCAAGTTGAGCCAGCCCAGCAGGGGGCAGCAGATGCCAGCAGATCCAGCAGAGGCACCGCCGGTTGGAATGGCGATGAGGCACTCTCAACACCTGCCCACCTGGTCGTAAAAGCCGGGCAGCCAGGCAGCAAACGGCGTGCCGGCGGCGTACCCCTCCCAAGCACGCTGCAGTGCAGGCAGGCGCGCGGCGCAGTAGAGCCGCTCAGCTGCGTCGGAGCGGCCAACCGCTTCCAGCATGCCCACCAGTTGGGCTGCCTCCTCGCCTGCAGGCAAAGCGGCCGCACCACGGCCAGAGTGAGCGTGTACACACCTTGCCAGTGAAGCCCCCGGAACAGGCAAAGGGTCAACTTCCACGGACAGTGACATAGCACTGCGGCCAGCGCAGCAGGTCATGTTGCCCCCGCACAGGCGCCGCAGCCGCCACTGGCATGCGCACAGATGCAGCCGCCCCCAGCGAGCGCACCCTGCTGCTTGGAGAAGGCTGCGGTGAGCGGCGCCTCTGCCATGGATGCAAACCGCTCCTCCAGGCGCGCCAGGCGGTCGCGCCTGCAAGAGGGAGGTTGAGCAAGGGAGCGGTGCACACACGGCAGGTGTATGGAAGCCCTGCCACCGAGCCGCCGGCCACAGTAACCAGCAACTTGCATGCAAGCCTCAACCAGCACGCAAGATGTAAAAATTCACCCGCCGCGTAACTCTGCCGCCGAGCCGCCAGCCACAGGTACCAGCGACCACGCAGCGGTACAGAAGTTAAGACCAACAAACACGCAAGGCTACACATCCAGCCTCACCCGCCGCGGAACTCTGCCACCGAGTCTCCAACCACCGCCAGGCCCCGCCGCATGCCGGCCAGGGCGTCCGCCAAGCGCCGCAGGTCGCCGGAGGCAATGAGGTCGTCCACACGGGCGAAGAGGGCGGACAGACCTGCTGCCTCCTGCATGCGATAGCATCAGTTGCCAGGCGCAAATGTGGGGCGATTGGTGGGATGCACCGAATCGCCTATTCACCCCTCTCCCCACCTGTGCGCGGCAGCAGCGCATACTGGCATGAGCGGGCAAGCGCACCTTGAGAGTGGAACAGGCGTCCTCCATGCGCTGCTTCACCGCGTCCAGCTCCGCCAGCTGCGGGTGCACGAGGGCAGCAGGGGTGGATGAGGGTAGCAGGGACAATGCAACCCAATGGGCTTCGACGAGTCCAACTGAGCCATCTGGCTTACCGCACTTGCTGGGCCCATGCCGGGCATCCCACTGCATGCACGCTGCGCCGCGGCAGCGCAACGTACGCGCCAAGACTGCCCAGTCACCTGCGCAACCACGCCCGCCGCGCTGCCGCCCCCAGCCTCCTCCAGCTGCTGCAGCGCGGCGGCGGCTGAGGCACGCAGGGCCGTGACATCGTCCTGAGAGGAGGAGCGCAGCAGGGCATTGTAAAACGGAACAGAGCGCTGCTGCAACTGGCGGGGCACCAGCACACTCCAGTGCCACAGGCAGCATGCCAGACCCAGGCACCACTCCGCAAGCCCCTCTTCCGGCTGAACAGCTTCATGGCAGAAACAAACCGAGCCGCTGCTGCTGCTGGCACCTGAATGCGCAGAAGCTCCTTGGCGGCGGCGGGGATGCGCTGCTGTGCCCGGGTGGCATGATCCTGCAGGTACAGCCCCACATCCTCCGCCGACAGGTGCAGCCGCATCTCCAGCTCCGCCAGGAAGCTGTGCCAGGGGCGGGGAGGCGGGCGAAATGAGCGGGCAGGAGCTAGGAGCGGCGCCACGGCGGGTGGCGGCGGTTCCGGCGGCGGTGAAGCGGCTGCCGGTCCAGGTCGCTCAGCCGATTTCCAGGCACGCCGATCGCTGCCAGACGGCGCCCCAGCTGCAGCGCACCGCTCCAGCGGCTCCTCGCCGGTCTTGCCCGCGCAGGCCTGGTTGATATAGGCCTTGGGTTCAAAGCCCGCATCGGCGAAGGCGCTCAGGTCCGCCATCGCCCCCGATCGTCCGCCCCGTTGCGCCCCAGGCTCCAGCCGGCTGCCGGCCTTGAACTGGAGCGGCCTGGGCACGCCCCGCGCCTTACAGAGGTTGCAGGCAGCTGGAATAAAGCGATCGCAAGCGGCAAATGCACAGGAGGCGGGACAGCATGAGGCGGCGGCGGCACGGCGCGGCAGCGGCAGCGAGTTGTGCGAGTCGACGGCGCCCATAGAAAGCTGTGCCAGGGCTGTTGGTTGCCCGGTCTTGCAGCGGGTCAGCATCATCCAACTTGAACGTTGCTTCAGTGTTTACCTGATGGGCTGCGTTGAGGATGGGGCAGGGCGGAGGGACGTTTGATGCGGTCAGTGGCTAGAAGAACGAGAGGGGCAGCTAACGCCCACATGCAGCCAAGGGCTGCGCGACGGCCGGGAGAAAGGAACAACACTTCTTGCCTGGAAAACCTTGCCCATGAAGCCTCCGGCCTGCAGGGAGCAGCCCAGATTGGAAGGCAGCGCAGGGGGTGAGGCAGGAGGTTGCGAGCTGGGCCTGTGGTCACAACCATGTGAGCTAGGAGCAGAAACAGCGACACCTCATGGCCATGTCCTGCCTGCCTTTAGCCAAGTTCCACCAGCCATGCCGCCACGAAACGGCTCGAAATGCACAGCGCAGCGCAGCAGAGCAGGGCAGAGCTGACCTGGGTGCCGGCCGCCGTGTTGCGCACGTGCTCGGCGCTCTTGTTGGGGTTGGCGGCGCGCGTGGCGGGCGTCTCCCGCCCAGAGTCCTGGCATGCAGGATAAGAAAGCTTGTTAAGCCTTATTCTGAATGACGCGACGGGGGCAGCTTGGCCAAGGTCACGGCTGCTTAACCCCCAAAGGGTGCCACGGCCCTTGGAGCTGTGTACAACCCCTCATCACACTGCAAATCAACTGGACAGCAGCACAGCGCAGCCTAGCACAGCACAGCACAGCACAGCGCAGCACAGCACAGCGCAGCACAGCATGCAGTGATCCCCTCTTACCAGGGTGTACAGGTAGCTGGTGTCCTCGCTCACGGCGGCGGTGGGGTTGACCGAGTGCAGGCGGGAGGAGCGGTACACCGGCGCCTCGCCCGCCATCGCGCTGAAGCCTGTGGCAGATGAGCACGCATGGCATGCATGTTTGGCATGGTTTGGCACCATAGATCTTTGCCCGGCGGCAGCAGGTGCAGCAAGAAACGGAGCGGGAGCTGGTGCCAGCACAAGCGGCTGATGCGGCTGATGCAATGTCATGCCATGCCATGCCCTCGCGCTCACGTGCGGCGCAACCCTGCCCACGCCTCCCATGCAGCGTACCGGCGGCGAAGGGCATGTACTTGGAGCCAAAGGTCTGCAGCAGTTGAGAGGCAGGCGCGGTGGGAGTGAGGAGCATGAAGGGCCGGCAGAGGGCCAGCTGAGCTCGCATTGCCGCAGAGCTTGCTGTGCAGCGGTCACAACATCACACTAGTCAGACCAACTCCCCACCTGAAGGCCGGTTGCGTTGGGGCTGCGAGGCGCGGCCCGCAGCGGCGATCCCTCGTGCAGCAGTCTGGGCCGGCCCTCGCCGCCTGGAGCACGGAGGGGAGGGTGGGTTGTGCGCCTGGTGGACAGAGGTGTACATGTGAACAGGTGCGCAGCAGCCTGTCGCGAGCACTCCGCTCAACCCACAGGTTTTTGAGCCCTTGCAACTCGCAAAACAGCAGGAACACACCTGGCCCGCCGCGCGGCGTGCTGGCGGCGGAGCTCAGGGCAGCACGCTGCTCGGTGCGCAGCGCCGGCGTGGCTGTGTCTGCACGGATAGGGGGCACACGGTGGTGGACATTGCCAGCAGCCTGCAGGGGTGGGAAAGCACACAACTTCCCAGCGCTCCAAGCCCGCCCAATCAGCGCTCCGCGGCGGCGGCGGCGCACCCGTCTGCACGGCGGCGCTGGCCATCTTGCCGCCGCCTGGTGCCTCGCCCAGGTGCCCTGCCGGCCGCTCAGGGCTGGACAGCGGCACGCCGTGGTAGTCGGAGTGGCGGGAGGGGCTGGCCTCGCCGCCCAGCTGCCCGTTGTCGCCCTCCCTGCGGCCCTCCTGCTGGTGCACCTCGGCCATAGAAGGGCTGTGCTGCTGCTGGTGGGGTGCTGCCAAGGTCCAAGGCAGGGGGGAAGGTGGCGGCTTGGCGGTTTGCGCCGCCTGTCATCCAGCTTCCTAATGCCCCCCATGCAGGTCTGGAGGGCGGGCAGCGAGGCTGGTGAGGGGCGCCGCGGGGGAGGAAGCCAGGGCTGGAGCAGGTGCAGACTGCGCGGCGGCGGCAGGGCGCTAGGATTGACGGCGGCGGCGGCAGCGGTGGCGCCCGTACGCTGCCTTCAGGCACCACGCCAGCCACACCAGTGCAAATCAGGTCGCCTGAGCTGCATTGCTGGGGATCTAGCGCGTGTTTGATGTCATTGCAGTGCACAACAAGCATGTTCATGATCATCGATGGCGGCGTTGTGCGGGCCGCCCGCTGGCGGCGCTGTCGCCGCTACTCCTGGAGGGCATTCGCTGCACCCACCCGACATCTTTACATTCTTTAATTTAGCTTGGGAGCCTCGAAACGTCGTGCAAGCAGAACCCTGGGCGATGCCCAAGCCGTCCAGCAGGAAGACGGAGCCCGACGACTCGCTGCTGCTGGAGCCGTCTCTGATCGCGCTGCGTAAGGCGCTGGCTGGGGCCAGGGGCGCCCGGGAGCAGCCGGTCCCGCTGCACGACACGCCCCAGCTCGCAGCAGCCCTGCAGCTGGCGCGGCAGCCTGTCGAGGACAAGATCGATGCACCGGCTGTTCAGCTGATCGGCGCTGGCGCGCCTGCAGGCCGCGGGTGAGGGGTGGCGGCAGCGGCGGCGGCAGGCGGCGGCGGCACGCACGTTGGGTTTGCTTTTATGCATGCTCTCAAGGCCAAGCGCGCCGTCAAACTGCTGCAGGTGTTTGATCGACCGCGGCGTGATGCAGGCGTGCAGCGGCTACTACAGCCATGCCGCCAGGTGCTGTGCTGGGCGGGCTAGCAGCCTGGTGCGCCATGTTTACCACCCTGCCTGCAGCGCTCCAGCCAGCAGGAGCATGCGCCCAGCTGGACAGCAACACACTACCTTGTGCACTACTGCACACATCTCCACTGCCTGGTTCGCCCGACCACTCGCAGCTTCGGCCCACCGCCCAGTGAGATTCGCCTCGAGTCGGGGCACCACGGCGTGGCGGCGCTAGCGGCGGGGCTGACCAGCGGCAGCCTGGATCTTGGCCCTGGCAACGTGGCAGACGTGCTGCAGGCGGCCAGCTATCTGCAGGTGTGTGCGGTACGGAGCTTGAAGCTGCGCGCTTGTTGCGACAGCTGTGGCTGATGAGACGTGCCTGGTGAAGCGCTTGGCGGCTGGAATCGCACCCCGCTCACCTGTTGCAACCGCTGTTGCTAGTCGAGTCAAGATTGCACCCACGACCGCCGCTTTGTCCAGCCTCCCACCCCCTGCTCATCTCATCCTCCCACAGGTGGCAGCGGCGCTGGACGCCTGCTCCGCTTGGCTACTGGAGCATGCCCTCAACCCGCACCCCGGCCTCACGCTGCGAGTCGCGCTCGATCTGGGCCTGGCCAGCCTGGCGGCGCAGATTGAGCGCGAGTTCCTGCGGGTGGGCCATCGGAACACTGATGGTGTGCCTGTCCCGCCTGTCAACCTGATTGGCAGACCTGCTTAAACGCACCGACATGCATGTCGTGCAACGGCTTGCACTGCCGTCTGTTGGGGCGCTGTTGGCGGTCAGTTGGCACAGCGCGTGGCCCCCATGCATTGTGTTCACCATGCTGCTTCCCGCGCAGCACTCTATCAACCCAGCCTGCTCGCCCTCAACCGGAAGTTCAGACTGCCCTGTGCTCTGCCCTGCCCCTTTCTGCAAGATAGGAGTACTTCATGCACTGCGGCGAGCGCGCGGCGGCACTGCTGCGTGAGTGGCCGCCGCCCAAGCGGCGGGAGCTGCTGGCTAGCCCTGAGCTGAATGCGCCCACAGAGTGCTGCCTGATCGAGGTGTGGGGGTGGTGTCAGTGGCTAGGGTGCAGGGGAGGCTGCTGGGCTGCTGCTGCCTGCCATCGCATCACGCTTTCGCATGCCTCTGCTATGGACATGTCTGCTGCTGAGCTGGCCCACTGTCCCCACCACCTGCCCCTCCCCCCCACGCTCGCGCGCTGCAGACGCTGTGCCACCTGGCCAAGCAGGCCAGCTCAGCAGACGCGGTCGCCCTGCTGGACTGCGTGCAGTGGCAGCTGCTGCAGGGCTTTGAGTCCGCAGCCATCACGCTATACCTCCAGCAAAATGCAAAGTGGGCGGACCGACGGCTGAGCACCGCGGTGGCGTGGCACCTGCTGAACGCCCGCGCCGCTGCCCACCTGAGGCGTGCCAACTCGCGGAGCGCAGCTGTAGTTGCAAGTCTGGAGCAACTGCCGTTTGATGCGGCATTGCGCAACTTGCACGACGAGCTGCAGCGGTTGCTGGCCGGCAAAGATGAGGGGAACTCGCGAGTCGCGCGGCACAGGACGGTGATGTGGGGCCTCAGGTGGGCGGGGTGTGGGGCCGTGGGGGACCGTATGGTGAAGCCGCTGTGCTTGCAACAAAGCAGTCCCTGCAGGCGCGGCAGGGTATGCCCTCGTAATCGGCATGCGCCCATGCCTGCCGCCTTCGACTGCGCCCTCCCCGCCCCCTTCCAAAAGCGCTGCAGCACCAGCAGCTTAGCCCAGTGGCATGGCACCGTCATGCCGTGCAACTCAGCCACCATTGAATGCGCCTGCATTCCACCCACGCCCGAGGGACAAACGCCGCCCATGGCGCTCCAGCTGGAGCGAGAAGACCCGCGGCATGCAGCAGCAGAGGCGGTTAGCGGAGTGACTGGCGGCGGCGGCGCGGCCAGCGCTGGCGGCAGGTGCGGCGAGGCATGGCATGCACGGCATGCATGGCGGGCACCATAGGCTTGCGGTTTGCTGCCACCTATGAGGAGCGCGCTTGCTGGCTAGGATACTGCTGACGCTCTGCTGCCCTCGGCTGTGGCCCTGCCGTGCAGCGGCTGGGACCTGCAGCTCAGCATGGACCCGCATAAGTTCCCAGCAGGCTTCCAGGTGGGCGGCTGATCATGCCGGTTGCTGCTGCCGCTGCCAGAGCGGTGCCGCTGGCGGGTGCGTGATGTCCAGCTGCCGCTTGGGACAAGGCATGGTTCCCGCTGTGGTGCCCAGAGGGCGTACACTGCACCTCACTGCGGCTTGTGTGGCCCCAGGCCAACCGCCCCTCGAGCGTGGTGCCGTTTGTGCGCGCTGCAGGCCACGTGCTGGGCCTTTGGCAGCGAAGGCCTGTTCTGGTGCAAGCTGGGGCCACTGGTGACCCCCGGGCCTACCTGGTGAGCCGGGAGGGCACTGCCGTGTGGCGACTCGATGCGGGGTGGGCAACATCGGTGTCGTGTGGCAGCCACCTGGCACAGCACCCATGCACCCAGCACCCATGCCTTGAGGCAGCGCTGCGGCCTGAAACCAGCTGGGTCTCACTATCGATTCGTCATGCTGGGCTGCGCTGCAGGTGGAAGGTGGGATTCCTGGCCAGCCAGCTGCCGCGGGCGCTGCCCACGCGCCTGCTGCTCAGCGGCGGACCCGGCGGCGGCGGCAGCGGCGGCGGACCCGGCGCAGCAGACGGCGGATACTCGCTTGCTGATGACGGGCTGCTGCTGGTGGGCTGGTGGGTGCCGCCACAGTGAGGGGCTGCGTCTCCATGTAACGATGATACAATCGCGATGCAGGAGCAGCAGGCAGGGAATGAGCTGGGATGAGTGCCTGCTGGTGGCGGCACAGCGTGGCGGCAGACATGAGCCAAGGCTTCCAAGCGCCCCATTGCATCGCTTTCGAGCTGCAGACGAGCAAGGCGCTTCTCAGTCGAACGGGAGCCTTCGCCGTGTCGCTGCGCCCCGCAACCGCACGCGTGCGCCGCCGCCTGCCCCTCGGCACGCCAGCCGACCGTGCCAGTCGCCAGAGCGGGCCGAGGCCGCAGCAAGCAGCCAGCGGCAGGCTCGCTGCTGGCGCCAGCCAACCTCCGCCTGCCCGCCCGCTCGCCGCGGACGCCGCCAGACCGATGGCGCCGCCAGCGGAGGGCGCGGGCGCCATCTGCCCCATATGCCTGGACCTGCTGGAGAGTGGCAGCCGCGTGATCAGCCTGGCTCCCTGCGGCCACATCCTGCACCGTGCCTGCTATGACCGCTGCGCGGCAGCGGCCGCAGCCGGCCTGGGCGGACGCCCCGGAGCGCCACGCTGCCCCATGTGCCGGGGCAGTGTGGCTGAGGACCGCATCAAGAGCGCCAGCGCGGTGCCTGGCGCCCGGCTGGCCGGTGGTTACGCACAGTATGCGGCGCGCTCTGCAGCCCCGCCGCCGCCGCCTCGGGACCTCTGCCGTGCAGCGCTGGCCAGCATGGGCCCGGTGCCGGCCCCTGCTGGGGGCGGCCTGCGGCAAGCCACTGGCGCTCCTGCCGCAACCAACATTCCAGCCAGCGCCCAGGACCAGCTGCTGGCAGGCATCATGGCGCAGCTGGGTGCTGCCGCCCCCGCTCCATCCCCGCTGCCCACTGCTGCCCCGCAGCCGTTCGTTACCCTGCCCGGCGAATCAGCTGGGCAAGCACTGCTGCGCATGCTGCGTTTGGACCTTGAAGGGCAGGCTGCCCGCCGGGCCCAGCAGACAACCACAGCGGCAGCAGCCGCGCACCTGGCACCGGCCGCTGTGCCGGCAGCGCCTGCCGTCGCCGCTCCCCCTGCCGCCGCCTGCCCCAGCACCTGGTGCTTCTCCATTGATGTGTCCAGCAGCATGGGCAACTCCCAGGACTGGCAGCCCGGCGCGGTGTCCCGCCTCTGCTTCGCGCTGGCCAGCCTGGTGAGGCTGGGGCTGGCGTGGGCGGGGAGGGCGAAGCAGACGGCAGGCCTGTGCCTGAGCAGCACAGTCGGGGCACAATATTGGGTGGGATGCAGCCCGCCGCCACCCTCTCTCTCCCCGTCCCTCCCCCAGGCATGTGTGGTTGACGCCAAGGTGGCCCCCGGCGACTGGGTCACGGTGCAGGCCTTTGACGCCGAGCAGGCCACCCTCAAGCCCTGGTTCCGCAAGCCGGGTGGGTGGGCTGCGAGGATGAGGCGTGCAACAGAGGGGCACCTGCTGATGGACAGCTGGCAACAGCTGAGCGGCAGTGGGGAAGGCGGTCCAACCTGCAGCTGCTGCGCAGTGAGCTGCCCTGCACCTTGTGCCAGCACCCAGCTCCCTTGCATTGACGTCCAACTTGCACCTCCCTCCTTTCTCCATCCCGCCCCTGCAGCCGCCTTCAACAAGGCCGCCTTCCTGGCAGAGCTGACGGGGGCGGTGCGCGCCTGCGGCCTGCGGCGCTTTGGCACCCGCACCTACGCCGCCGCAAGCTGGCGGTCGAGACCCTGGCCGCCAAGGCCAACAGCCTGGCCGTGCCCCAGCAGGTGCCGGCTGGTGGCGGCAGTGGTGCCGCTGCACAGCAGGGCAGCCCGGCCCACGTGGGTGCTGCCCCCGCCGAGCTGGGTGCTGCCACCCACTCCCTGGTGCTGCTCACCGATGGCTGGGCAGACGACCTGCTGATTGGCTATGAGTCGGCGGCAGAGCTGATGCTCGACCCCCCCTTTGTGTCTGGCGGCTTCAAGGCCCTGCTGGTGAGGGGGCGCTGGAGTAGAGGGGCTGGAGTAGAGGGGCTGGAGTAGAGGGGCTGGCCTGGTTAGGGGGCTGGTGTAGAGGGCTGGGCTGGCGGTTGGACGGCGGTTGGGCGGCTCGCTCCATTTGGGCGACGGACCAGCGCCGTGGCCCCACAGCACCCAGCCTGCTCCTGTCGCTGTCTGTCTTGCATTGCACCAGACATCAACCCAACCAGTAACCGTCTGCTCCCTCTCATTGCCCACCCGTGCAGCTGCACATTGCGGCGGGGGGCGAGAGCGCCAGCTGCCTGGACTTCCTGGCTGTGGACGGAGAAGGGGACCCTCTGGAGTATGTGCAGGTGCTGCGCATGCAGATTGGCGCCTCGCTGGACCTGTCCACCGCCGCTCAGGCAGCAGCGGCGGCGCCCCTGCCCGCCGAGCCCACAGGCCCAGCCCGCCTGCCCATGCCGCCAGCTGCCGCAGCAGCCGTCACTGCTGCCACAACCCAGTTCACCGCCCCAATGGCAGAGCCCGCTGCGCCCGCCCCTCCCGCCTTCCCGGTGCCGGCGCCGCGCTATGCGCAGCGCCGCACGCCCAGCGCAGCGCCTGCTGCCCAATCTGCGCAGCAGCCCACGGCGGAGCTCCGGCGCGGCTCCAACTGGCGGCCCAGGGGGTGGGGCGCCATTGACGAGGAGGCTGAGGAAGACGACAGCTCTGCAGATGACTGGCGCTCGGTGGGCACGATGAGCCGAGGCATCTCCGCATTTGCCTCCAGCCGCTCCACGTCGCGGCCCAGCGCCAGCGCCAGCGCCAGCACGCTGCAATCTGTCGGGGGCTGGAACGCTGGAGGGTAGGGGG
The DNA here is from genome assembly GCA_009928355.1 of Chlorella sp. CH2018. Lineage (NCBI taxonomy): Eukaryota > Viridiplantae > Chlorophyta > Trebouxiophyceae > Chlorellales > Chlorellaceae > Chlorella > Chlorella sp. CH2018. Next base: position 17,893 of record VIYQ01000788.1, read on the forward strand.
GGCGGCAGCGGCAGCGGCTTGGAGTGCGCTGCCTCTTGCGGGAGCGCCTTGGGTTAGCGCGTCATGTTTGCTTGCGTGATATCCTGTTTGATGAGTGACACTGTAGTGCAGAGATGGAGAGCTGTAATCACTGCTTCCTGAACGATAGATGGGCAGGTGGGAAGGGCGGCAGATGCAAGCAGCCTGCTGTGCCGCCGCCGCAGCGGCGGCGGGCAACTCCCAGCTGGCAAGCAGATCTTACGTGTTCATGCTGCTCTCGACCATTGTACAGCGCGCGCGATGACCCAGGGCCCTCCTGACAGCCCGGGCCGAGCCAACTCCCGTTTTGCGCCGCGCCCGCGGCAGCTGCGGACCGCACGGCGCTAAGAGAGCGATGACGAGGCTCAGAGCAGCAGCGGCGCTCCTGCTGCTGCTGCTGGCTGCCGGCGCTCCCGCCAGGTGCCGCCGCTGCTCTGCGTCGCCGCGTGCTTCGCTCCGCCTCCCGCCCGCTGCCTGCCCCTGCAAACCATGGACATGTTGACCCCCTATCACGGTCTTCTTCGCAGGGCTGCACGCACACTGCAGCAGGGCGACTGCCCTGACCTGGTGCCAGGTGGGGTGGAGGCAGTGGCGGAAGTGGCGGCGGGCAGCTCTTCAACTGTACTCGCCTTCCAGCATGTCGGGCCCATCTACCTGGCTGGCGCTGCAGAGGTGAGGAATGGATGTATTGCGGCATTGCAGCTTGCACTGCATGCGCAGGCAGGCTGCTGCATGCGTGCGGTCCAACCGGCCCTTCTGGGCACGCCTGCTGCCGCAGGATGTGGATGGCAGCAGCGGCCCCAGCGCATACTCTTTAGAGCTGTGGGACGCTTCAGGCGGCACCTTGGCAGCAGGCACAGCGTCTGCAGGTGCCGAAGGCTGCGCCACCACGCCAGTGGTGGACTTTTGTGCGGCTGCCGGCGGGCCGGCGGCGGTGCAGGTTCGGCTGGCCTGTTTGAACGCCGATGGGCGGCCCTGCCGCGTGCGAGTGGCAGCCTTCATGAGCCCGTGCCCAGGAGGGCCGCCACCGACAGCTGTTGCAGTTGGCAACGGTGAGGGCACTAACAGCGGCAGCAGCAGCAGTGGCGGCGGTGATGCCACTGCGGGAACAGCCCAGCCTGGCGACCCTGCGGCAGAAGCAGATGGCATTCGGGGCGCCATCAAAAACTTGGGCAGCAAGGATGGCGATGGCATCAGCACCACAACCTGGATCATTGTTGGGGCGGCTGCTGGGGCGGCCCTCATTGCCGGTGAGGAGCACGTGCGCCTATGCATGACTATAGGGCACCTGCACAAAGTCGTGCCAGCACCTGAGCACCTCGAGAGGGCTAGTTGACCCAAACACACCCAGCTGGCACGCGCAGTAACTCTGCCTGGCGCTGTTGATATTCTTACCAACCGCCTGCCTCCCACTTGTCCAACCACTCATGTCGCAGTGCTGCTCATCTGGCTGTGCGTGCGCCGCTGCCGGCGGCGGCGGCGGCAGGCCGCCGACCTTGAGAGCGGCGGCGGCTACCACCCCCAACCAGCAGGCGGCTTCAAGCCGCCCCGCACGCAGCACCAGCAGCAGCACCAGCAGTTCTTGGTGAGCAATGGAACTGCCCCACCAGCATGGCAGCAGCAGGCGCCCAGCCCAACCAAGCCGCCCGTGCCGCCGCCGGCTGGGTATGTGGCGGGCGGGGCGCCCGCCGCACCGGCACGGCCGCTGGGAGCAGCAGCAGTGGCAGCAGCGGGGCCTCCTTCTGGACCTGCTTTCCAGCCCACCTGGGCCTTTGGCTACAAGGTGCCCTCTCGGAGGGACATCTTCACAACCGATGCCAGCAAGGGCAGCGGCAGCCTGCTGCAGCGCATTGAAGATGTAGATACTTGGCTGGCGGCGGTGGTGACAGCCGGGCGCCGCTGGGAGGGCTGCATCATGTACAACGACGACCCTCCTGAAACGTTCCCTGACGGCAGCCCCACAGGTGCGCTGCGGTTTGTCTGCATGCGGAGAGTGAGCTCCTGCTGTGGGGGAAATTGCGGCTCCTGTGTTGCACAAGCAACCCGCGAAATGTGCCTCGCTGTTGTGCGCCGGCTGCCGCACTGCTGTCCACTGCAGGCAACCGGCAACCCAAGCTTGCCCAGCAGCCCTCTTGGCAACAGCTAGTGACTTGCTTGCCACCCTGATGCAGGCTACGTGCGCCCCGCGCCCTACCGCCTGTGCGGCCACTGCAAGGGCATTGTGCTGTGGGACCGCCGCTGGGTGGGCTGGCTAGTGCATTCGCTGCCCTGCTGGCCCTGCCACGACCACAACGCGCCCAGCGGCTGCGCCACGCTGTCGCCGGTGCAGCCGCAGCAGACGGACCGGGGGCAGTCCTTCCTGTGGGTGCAGCTGCCGGTGCAGCTGCTGCCTGAAGTGCTGGCCCAGGTGCAACACATGCAGGTGAGCGGCTGGGTGCCTGGGTGGGAGAGAGTTCGTTAGTTGGCAGGCTGCAGCCAAGAGCGGAAGTGGGTGGGGCAAACGAAATGAAGCAGTTGGTTGGCAGGCCAGACAAAGCTGCTGCAGCGATGGCACTACCCACCCTGGCCCCCTGCACCTGCCCCTCCGCAGGCGTTTGTGTACTACCGCAGCGACCCGCGGGTGTGGCCCTATGCGCCGCGGGACTACACCAAGTCTGTTGGTCGCGGCTTCCGCTCGGTTACGCTGGGGTGAGTGGTGTGGGGCCCTGAGTTGAGAGCACTGGGCTGAGAGTACTGGGCTGGGAGCACTGGGCTGAGAACACTTGCAGTGACAGCTGTGTGACCGCTGTCACTGCAAGGCTGCCGCGCTGTAGGTTCAGCAGCCGCAGGTTGGCAGGTACCATCATGCCGCCGTTGCGCCGCCTCTCCAATTAGTGGTTCACAGCCCATCAAACAACTGTGCTGCCTTTCCTTCCAGAGACCACCTGTGGCACCTGGCCAAGGCCAACGAGCCCAACGACAACTTCTACCGGGAGGTGGCGGCGCGCTTTGGCGGGCGGTGGCTGGTCAGGAGCAACCTGCGAGGACCGGGCGACCCCGAGCCCTCCAGCCACGCCGTGCTCAACATCAGCGAGCTGAGCGTGCCGGGCTGGGACCACGCCCCCTACAAGGTGTGTGCTGGGGCGCAGGCGATGCATGGAATGCCGGAATCGTGCTGTGGTTGTCAGCTAACTGACTCTGCCGGGCTGGGACCACGCGCCCCCTTGCAAGGTGTGCGCGGCAGCGGAAGGTTTGTGCGGCAGCTAGACCATGTCGGTGCCCTGCATGTCAAGCTCTCCAGCGCATCCTAGCCGTGGTGGGGTGGTTTCACATCGCAACCCCTGGGTTGCCATCGCCGTGCCTCACAGGCGGGCAGCGAGCACGCGAAGGTGGCCGTGTGTGTCGGCATGCGGGAGGGAGGTGAGGGAGACGCAGCTGCTGCCGCATTTGCCTGTTTTGCAGGCAGCGACCATACTGCTGCAGCTGTCAACGCCAGCAGCAGTGAGGGGAGACTGCTGTGGCGCTGCTTGCTGCCCATCAACATCAACCACCAGCAATCCTGCCCGCACCACCGCCGCCCTGCCTGCGCAGACCGGCCGCCGCGCCCGCTGGTGCTGGTCGGCGACTGCAACAACACGGCGCCGTCGCACAAGCGTGGCGGTGGCGGCATTGTAGTGCAGCACCCGCACCTGTGGGAGATTCTACGGCTCATGGCGAGCGAGTATGGTACGCCGTGAGCTGGCAGCGGCGGCGGGGAGCAAACCCTCGCTGGGCCCGCTGGGCCTCTGACACGAAATTTGTACACGAATGCTTCCTGGATATCACTGAATTGTTTTATCTATTGATTTAACGTATTCAACAATGTGGGAGCAGTTTGAGCGGCCGTGCCGCCGAGCCGAGCTCAGGTGGCACCGCCGCCCAGCAGGCCCAGCAGCGGGCCTATTCGCCGCCCGCCGTCGGCGAACCGACAGTACAAAATGCCGCAGGAAGATGATGCGCACGTTGCCGCCGAAAACGGAGGGTCCGAGCGCTCACGCCTGGCCGCCCGCTGGAGCGCCGTCCGCCCGCTGCGCGCCCTCAGCCGCCGCAGATATGTGATCCGAGGCTTTACGCCCTCATGGTGAGCAGCGCCGCTGCCGTCCCGGCTATGCCGCCTGCCGCTGCTGCCTGCCGCTGCTGCCACCGCCGCCGCCACCCAAAATGCTGCACCCCAATGGCACAGGTTTACTGTCGTCATGTCGACGGGCATCATGGCCCAGCTGATTGCCACCTTCCCTTACGACGCGCCCGCCAAGAATGAAGTGGGCTGGTGAGGACAGCACGCGGCGCGGGAGTTGGGGCGCAGGCAGTGGCGGCAGCTGATGCCAGCGGCCTTGCAAGCATGGACCGCATGGACCTAGCCAGAGGCAGCACGTGCGCCAGCTATCGCACACCCTCCTCCCGTGCTGCGCAGGGCCTTCTGGTGGCTGACCCTGGTGCTCTTTTGCGTCTTCTCGCTGACAATCGCCTGCCGCTTTGTGTTTTGGCGGCGCGAAGCGATGGTCCTGTTCGAGCACCCCGTGCAGGCAAGCTGCACAACTTGTTGAAAGCGGCAGGCATGCCCTGCACATGCGCCCCACCCAACTGAGCAGCGCGCAAACTGTGCTGCTGCGCAGCTGTATCACGGCGGTGGCGGCAGCGAGGCGCTGCGTAAGTAAGCCTGGCTGCACCGCCATGTCTACATTGCTGCGCTATGTGCGTATCGTGGCACTGAATGCTCCGCCCGCTCCCCTGCACAGGCCGCCTTCCTGGGCGCCATCCCTCCCAGCCTGTCTGGCATCATAAACGGCCTCCCGCTGTGAGTGCTGTGGTCCCTGCGCCTGTGCTGTGGTCCCTGCGCTTGCGCTGTGGTCCCTGCGTCTGCATTGCCTGGCTGGCGGCGTGCATGCCATGCTCCGCTCATGGGGAGTTGCGCGTGTGGCATGGATGGACCTCCGGCTCGCATTCTCCTTCAGTTGGTGGAGAATTTTAGTGTGTCCACCACATCACTCAGTTCCCGGCGAACACTGACTGCATCTGCATGCCTGGCCCCTCGCAATGCAACAGGTTTCTGGCGCCGCGGTGGGACCGGGATCGAGTGATGGAGGCGGCTGTGGTGCTGTTTTGGATCAACGTCGGCCTCAGCCTGACCTGCACCACGCTACTCCCCTTCTACTTCTTCAAGACGCGGAGGTGCATGGGCAGCGAGGGGGCGAGCTTGTAGCTGGGGCATTGTACTACAGGGGGCCCCGCTGGCATCGCAGCTGGAGCCGCCGCCGCCCAGTTGCCTGCTGATCCCAGGCTGCTGGCTTGGCGGTGCGGCTGCTCCGATCCTCCCGCAGCGACCACCTGCACAGCATGACAGCCGTGCACTCCTGCCCGCAACCCCAGCTGCTGGTTACACCTTTGCAGTAGGCATGCAGCAACCCTCCTGTCCTATTCTGTCCATCTCGCTGCAGCGACCCGCTGCAGAGCATGACGGCTGTTTGGCTGCTGCCCGTCATCCCAGTCATTGTTTGTGCGGGCTCCGGGGGGCAGCTGGCGAGGGAGGCGTCACTGGGAGCTGCAGATGCCATCATCGACATGAGGCGAGTGAAGCGCTTGCCTATTGAAACTGTGGAAGCTGTGCATGCATTCCAAATGCATGCGGCTCACCATACGTGCTTACCCACCTTCAACCAAGCAGCTGCCTGCTGTGGGCCGTGGGCATCCCATGCAGCATGCAGTTGGCCCCGCCTCCTCACTGCAATCAGCATGTATTTCTGCTCCCCATTCTCCCCAACTGTGTTCAGCTACCTGCTGTGGGGCGTGGGCGTGCCGCTGTCGTTTGCCATCATGACCATCTACTACCGCCGCCTGTCCATGCACAACCTGCCGCCGGCGGAGCTGGTGGTGTCATCCTTCCTGCCCCTGGGTGCACATTTCTTCTGTTCCAGCGTTTGCACGCCGCCCAATTGGCCCTTGGCTGTGCTGCCTATTGCACAGCCTGCTACCGGCGGGGCCGGTGGTGTTGAAATGCCGGAGAGCAGTGCGCAGTGCAGCGGCGTCCTCCGCCCTGCCCCTGGGGTGGGTGCCTGGCTGGCATTCACACGTGCCGCTGCTGCTGCTGCTCAGCAGCAGGCTGGCTGCCGGCCACAGCTGCGGCCGGCCAGTGGGCCTTGGGGGGAAGACAGCTGAGCAACCCTGTGCCTGCCGCCCCTCCTCCTCATGACCTCACTGGCAGGCCCCATGGGGATGGGAGCCTCAGCGCTGCTCAACCTGGGAGCATCAATGCTACGCCTCTACCCGCCCGTCGGCGTGGCGGCGGTGGGCGCCGCGCTGCAAAACGGCACCCGGCTGGAAGATGATGCGCTGCTGAAACAGGTAAGGAAAGGCACTGCGACCGTGTGTGCGATCGCATCCAATCTGATCAGGGGCCGAGGGTGAGGCGCTGCGGCGGCAGGCAACCCCACTCTTTAAGATGCACCTTCAATGCTCTCAGAGTATGTTCCTGCTCCTGGCAACCAAACGGCGCCACCTTTATGACCACCCACCCATCCATCCATTCAACCGCAGGCCTACTCGTCCTACGTGGCCGCCGTGGCTCTGTCGGCGGGGGACATTGTGGCGCTCATCATGTGGGGCTTTGGCCTCTTCTGGCTGGTGGTTGCAATCGCGTCCGTTGTGGTGACGTGGCGCCGCATGCGCTTCCAGCTAGGTGCGCCAGCTGTGTCAAGTGCGTGACAGCCGGAGATGCTGTGTGGCATTTGTTGGCGATAGCTGTGTGGCGCTACGCTGCAGCTCCTGCTGTGCTGTGCTCCAGCCCAACCACTTGCCTCAACCTCTTTCCGCGCGCAGGCTGGTGGGGAAGCGTGTTCCCAAGCGGTGTCTACGCCAATGCAGCCAACCTGCTGTGGCGCCAGGTGCCGGGGCTGGCGGCATTCCGGGTGGTGGCGGCCATTCTCATGTGAGACTTGGGTGCTGCTGGTTGCTGCTGTTGGCCGGCTGTTGTGGTGGCTGCCATTCAGGTTTGAGCTGTGCCCCATTTGTTGAGGCCAGGCTGGGCGCCGCTGGATCTGTTGTGCTGCCTGCTGGGCCGCCTGCGCAAGAGCGGCGTTCTATGGAATTTTTGCTTCCCGCTGCAGGGCACTTGCCCACACCTTGTAGGGTCACCCTGCTGTAGTGCATGAGCATGGCCCATAGGCCAACGCCTGCCTGCTCGCGCCACCCCTTGCTTCTCTTCGCAGAGTGTGCGTCATCCTGCTGTGGTGCATGAATCGTTGATGACGCCTGACAGCCGCCGCCTCGCCTGCCCGCTCCTTGCTTCTCTTTGCAGTGTGTGCGTCATCCTGCTGTGGTGCATGAACATGGTCTACACTCTGGTGCTGGGCTGGCGGGGCACCCTGTTCGACACGCCCTGCCTGCGCATGTGAGCAGGGCTGCAGTTCCCGCACTGCCTGATTGTGGTGTGCCAGCAGGGCGTGCGCAGCCTCTTGCTGGGCTGGGCTGGCGGGGCGCTCTGTCCGATACACCCTGCTTGTGCATGGGAGCGTGCAGCTGGCTGCCGTTGCACGTGTGCTCGAATGCCAGCTGCACACACACTGACTTGCCTTCTTTCTTGCGGCATCTGCTGCGCCTTGGTGCAGGGCCAAAGCACACCAAGAGGCGGAAGCAAAGGCAGCAGCAGCAGCGGCGGCGCAGCTTGATGAGGGAGATGACTCTTCGGCCAGCGTGTGTGCCGCCCTAGCGCGTGGCAGCGCGGCACTGAGGCAGCAGGCAGCACAGCAGGCACAGCAGGGGCAGCGGGCTGTGGGTGGGGCAAGCGGCAAGGCTGGGCAGCCAGGCGACCAGGAGCTGGACCCTTAGCAAAGCCGGAGCCAGCCAAGCGAGCAGCTGCCGGTTCTTTGGGCTTGCCTCTGCTTCACAGTGTTTTCGTGTGTATGTATTATTGCACATCAAACTGCAATTTGGCTGTTGTTTCAACTGCATGCAAGGCGGCGGTACGCTGTGCCTCAGCTGCTGGCCACCTTGGCAGCTCATCCGTAGGGAGTTGTGAGCTTCTGAGCTCAGCTGGCGCCCATGCCAGCTGCCGCTGCTCTGGCCAACTGGCTTCGAATGCGTGCATTCTTTTCTGGATCTCAGCTGGCATCCACGTCCTCTGCAACGTGCTGCTGAAGCTCACCCTGCGGCACGGCACTAAAGACCAGGTGGTGTCTGCGGCACTGAAGCTCAGCTGGCGTCCATATCCTCTGCAGCAAAGTCAAAGCTGCCCGCCGCCTGCGGTCGGGGTTGGTGGCGAAGCGCGGCAGGTTGGAGCTTGAGCCGGCAGCGGGATAGGCAGCGGGGGCAGTGTCCAGGCGCAGCACCGGGCGCTGCGCCCTCAGCCATTTACATCTGCTCTGCAACCTCGCCACGGCATCACCCGCACATCCCCCCATTGCTGCACGCGTTCAATCGCTCCTTCCCCCCCCTCCCTAGCGCCGCCGCACCTGCCCATACACAAACTCATCGGCCCCGTCCTCCTCTGGTTTGGAGGGCCCAGGCGCCGGCGGCCCCGCAGCCGCCTCCCGCTCAGTCGCCGCTGCCACAGGCCCCACCTCAGCGCCCCACTGCCGGCCCTCCGCCTGCTGCAGCTGCGCGCCCGCCTGCCAGGGCTGCGGCGGCGGCTTCCAGCGGGGCGAGCCTGGGTGCAGTCCGGCTTCTGTGAACAGCACGTTGTCCTCCTTCTTCATGGCGCCGCCGGAAACAAACTTGGAGGCATGGCCGGCCGCCAGGGCCGCCAGCTGCGGCAGCAGCGGTCAATGGGGATTGCGTGTGAGCGCCATTCCGCCTCAAACAGCTGAAAATAACACATGCCATGCGTGCTGCTGTGCTTCGCAAAGTCCGGCTTGGCAGGAGCTCCTCAGCAAGTTTGAGGGTGGCGCAGGGCTTGGCACCGAGATGCTGTGCAGGCGGCGGCGGTGGCGGCTCTGGCCGCCGATGCGACCGAGCGTGCCCGCGTCCCTAACGCAACCATCACCTTGTCTGGAGAGTCCTGCAGGAACTCGCGGTCCTCCCGGGGTAGCTGCGGCTGCTCCGCCATCGTTCCTGCTCCCGAGCTGCCGCACACGCCGTCTCCGTGCTGGATCTGTACACTGGCGCTATCTGCACGATGAGGATGCGCGAACAGCGCCGCTCGGAACATGGGTGGGAAAGCACCGCTGCCGCCAGCCTGCCGCCGCCCGCTGCAGCCCGCTGCAGCGTGCTGCTCGTGCTTGCGTGCGACTTCTTGCACCCTCCGCCTGTCCTTCCACCTGCACTTATAGCCTCGTCAACAGTGGAACTGCAGCCACTTACATGAGCGGCAGCATTGTGATCGAGGCATGGCAGGCGGGAGCGGAGCTTCGATGTTCTGGACAATGTGTGGAGCAGAGGTCTGTCCAGAATTATTTGGGTTCGCAGGGAGAGCAAGGGTAGCAAAACAGGTGCTCTGTTATGGTTTGTAAGCCAGGGGGGTGTAGCGAGGGTGGGTATAGTCGGTCGAAAAAAGTCGGTCAATGAAAGCAGTGCGGTGGCGGCACATGAACAGCGAGCCGGAGGGTGGGAAAATAGCAGGAGCGGCGCGCTCGACAGGAAAAATACTGGTGGGGGTCGGCACAGGGTACTCCCCAGCGGTGCTACCGTTCGCGGGCGTAAGCGTCCACTCCGATTCGCCGCCTCACTGGGACCTGCGCAGGGCAACAGTGGGCCAGCGGCAGCGGCTCGGTGGGGGCACTGCTAGATCGACACCTCAGCAATAGGCAAACCACTTCCACAATGCACTCATTGCAGGCGGCCAGCCGCCACGAGTGCACACAGGCACATGCAGACGCTGCCAAAACAGCTTGTCCCCGCAGAACGGCCAGCCAATCCGCTCAACCGCGCGCCCCGGCCCACCTGTATCGTGGTCTTTAACTCGCTGTTCTGTTCCACCTGCGTGTCCACCAGCCCATAGATGTTGAGCAGGCCTGCGCTGCTCATGTCGCCCAGCACTGCGGGGAGGGTGTGGACCATTTGGCGCATTTGGCAGGTGGCAGCACGGTGGGCACCAGGGCGCGGGTGCTGAGCAGGCGCGCGCAGCTCGTGCCACCGCTCGCATGCGCCGACTTGAACGGGCCACCGGCGCAGCAGCACAGCAGCGCGCGCATGTCGACCTGCTGAGTCCAACGTCTAAATGCCTTGAACCGACTCACGTGCGTCGATTTGCTTCTCAATGGGGTACAGGTGCGGGTAGGCAAAGATCTTCTGCAGGCCGCGCCGGTGCACCACGTAGCCATGGGTGCCGAAGAAGGCGCGGGCGGCACGGTAGCGCGGCGCAGACGCCACCAGCGGGCAGTCGTGGCAGGCGTGGCCCAGCAAGAGGATGTCCCAGTCCTCTGTGTGGGCAGGGTGAATTCAGATGGACAGTGTGCACTCAGATGCACAGGGTGAAGTCAGATAGACAGGGCGAGGCTCACAGCATGGTGAGGGAGCAGGCGCAACGCACAGTGTGCTCCTGCCGCGCTCCGGCCCCAGCGGGCCGTGTGTCGCCACCAGAGAACAACTGGGCTTGCACCAGCACCGCCGCCAGGCACGAAGCAGCGCCCAACACCAGCAAAGCTCAAGGCATCATGTTCACAGCGCACCTGGGAAGGGCTTGGCCTCAACCAGTGTTGCAAGCAGGTGGCGCTGCAGCAGCGCGTCGTCCTCGAAAATGAATGCGTACTGGGCACCTGCAGCATGAGAATCGAAAGGGCAGCAGCGGCAGCAGCTGAGGGGAGAGGCTTAGTGCAGCGGCCAGCCGGACTGCCAAAGGGGCAGCGAGAAGCGCTGCGCAGTGCAATGCGGCAGGCAGCTCCTGCCAAACTGGGCGCCACATCCACAGCTACAGCCACAGCAGAAGGAGCCCCCACAGCAGCGGTGTTACCGCTGCGCAGGATGTGCTGGTACAGCTGCAGGTGGCTCATGTAGCAAATCAGGCTGCCATGCGTCAGCTGGTAGTGCTTGGTGCGGTAGCCGTTCTCCGCCGCTGCGGCGGTGGACGGGAGCGCGGGGCTACTTAAGACTGAAGCAGCAAGCCGCCCAGGCCGTCGCTGGGCATTCCGCATGGCAACCTGCACCCACCTGCTGCCAACCAAAGCACTGCACACGGGCCGCTCCAAGCAAGCAGGCTGGCAAGCACACTCATGCCACACCCCTTCTTGCGGCTCGCGCTCGCGAGAGCACTGGGAGAGAACAGCAAGCGCGCTCACCCTTCTGGATCTCCTCCAGCGCCTTGGGCGTGACCAGGCGGCCCGCGTCCAGCGCCGACCCGTTGACGGCTGGGAAGCGCACACAGTTCTTGGCGCTCAGGTCTGCTGGACAGGGTGCGAGCGGCATGCGCGTTGGGACCAAGGCTGAGCAGGAGCACGGCATTGGGCCGCACAGGGGGCAGGCCAGGGGCAACAGCTCAGGTGCAGCAGCTCGGGTGCAGCAGCAGGCGCGGCAGCTCGATGCGGCAGCGGCAGCATGTGTGGCCGCTCGATGCGGCAGCAGGCAGGAGCGGCAGCTGAACGCAGCGGCTGAATGCAGCAGCTGGATGCGGCGGCGGCACCTCCATTCACACCTGACGCCGTGTACGAGCGCTGGAAGGAGGCCAGCCGATCCGCGGCTCCGTCCATGCTGATGACATACACATCAAAGGGCAGCGTGGAGGCGCTCAGCCGGAAGTACCTGCGGGCATTGGGGCGCGGGCAGAGCAGTGCAGGGGGTCAAGATCATCTGTCTGCGGGCCGCACAAGAGAGGGACAGATCGCTCGGCCGGAAGCACCTGTGGGCGGCGCGGCAAGTTGGCGTGTGCAGCAGGCTGGTGAGGACAACTGCAGCCCCCCATCCCAGCAGCAGGCATTGGGCTCACCAGCACAACCTGCCAGGTGCAACCACACACTCAAGACCAGGCCGCGCCTCACCAGGCCAAGAACTCATGCTCCGGTCCTGCCAGCCCCGCATCCTGCGCCTTGCTGCCGCCGCTCCCACCGCCGGCCCTGCTGTGCCGCAGCTGCTCGGCGCCACCACCCAGCGCCAGCGCGCGCGGCAGCCGAGGCGGCTGGCCCTGCCGCCGCAAGATGTTCAGCATGTTTGCCTCGGTGGTGGCGCACGGCCGCAGGAAGAGTGTGCCACCGCTGATTGCATGCAGCGCGGTGCTGTCCTTGCCGCCCAGCCACTGCGCCTGCGGGTGTGGCAAGGGGTGCAGGCAGCAGCCGAGTGAGACGCAGGTAGGCTAAAGAGGATCAGAGGCCTCCCCACCGGCAATCTGCCACTCGCTGCTGCCGCCCAATTGTGGTGCAAAGATGCCAACCAAACGGGGTTACTGCAAGCAGCCATCGGCCCAGCCCTGTCCCCCGCACCTGGTCCCAGCTCGCGGCAAAGTCGGTGGGCAGGTTGAAGAGCGGGGAGATGTCTCCGCTCATGTAGGCGCTGCTGTCCACCAGCAGCACTGCGTCGTACTGCGTCAGCCCAAAGGCACGCAGCTTGAGCCAGTTGGCGCTGGCGGCGGGCCTGCAGAGGGTGTTGCACCACAGTGAGCGCTTGCAGCCACAGCCTGGATGCGCCATGGCACCAAGCCACACACCAGTGACAGATCCGAAGCAGGCTGAGCGGCAGCTGCACTGCAAGCTGCACAGGCTGCAGTGCACGTTGCCCAGCGCACGGTGCCCAGCGCATGCACCTCTCACCTAGAATCTACCCCCAGCATCGCCTGCGGCGGCTCGACGTAAAAGATCGTCACATTCAGGCCCATGATGCGCTGCGTGGCGCCAGCACCCAGCTCGCCCCGGACCTGCCAGGGGAGAGGGCGGTGGCGGGGTGCTGAGGCGCTGCGCGGTGCAGCTCCAACAGGCACACTTGGTGCCTCAGCAGTGCCTGATCTCTGGCATCTTGCTGCGAGGTTCGCGAAAACAGCAACCCCGGAGAAATCAAGCAAAACCCGCATTGGTCAATGGTCAAACTAAAAACAAACGGCACGCAGCACCCACCAGCATGACCGCCAGGTCAACGCCCGGATTGCTGCCCCGCATGCTGGCCTCCAGTTGCTGCGACAGGTGGGCAGCAGTGCACAGTCAGCTGAGGGAGCAGCTCCAGCGGCAGCAGAGCGGCGCGGCCATGGTAGGGCAACGCCGGAACGGGTCAGCACCCAGCACCCACCTGCAGCTGCGTGACCTCCCGCTGGCTGCGCACGTGCGTGACGACGGCGTGCCGCCCTTTGCTGTTGCGCACACACTGCTGGCCGATGCAGCAGGACTGCACCGGGAAATCGAGGCCGCGGGGCGGCGGCGGCGGCGCGCTGCCAAGGCCGAAGCGGGCGCGCAGCAGCGCCAGCTCCAGCCCGCCGCGCACGTGCAGCTCATAGAAGCTGAGCATCCCCACCAGCAGCAAGGCCAGCAGAAGCAGCCGGTGGCTGGCACGCGCAGCCGCGCGCCGGCCCGTCAGCGAGGCCGCGGAAGCTGAGCGCTTGACGCTGGCGGCGCCGGCGCCGGGCCGCGCCGCCCGCCAGAGCTGCTGGGCGAGGGCTGGCAGACCGTAGGCATCCCCATCGCCCGCCACGATCAGCACGGGCGCGGAGGTGTGGATGGTGAGGCCCTGGGAGCCGCCGCCGCCGCTGAACGCTCCTGCGCGCATTGCGCGAGGTGTCCCCACCCCGGGGGGCTGGCACGAGTTCAGGCAGCGGTCAGAGGCTGATCGGCGAGGGACTTGGGCGGTGAGGAGCGCCGCTGCTGAAGCAAGTTGGCAGGTGGGGAAGTTGAGGCGGGGGTACGTTCAGAAGGTGCATAGACAATGTGAAAGTGCGGGCGAGCGTGATCGGGAAGGCAGGCCGCCTGCTGGACTCCAACACGGTGGACTTGCATTGCCGCCGCCGCCGTCGTGCCGGCTTCCCGCCGGCTGGTGCTGGCACCAGCCTGCTGTGTGCAGATGGCATGCCCATGGAGATGTCCCACTGCATCATCCAGCTGGCATGCTTGCAGGCGCGGCGGTGCGTCTGACGCTGCACATGGCTGCCGCCTGATCAACCGCCGCGCAAGCGCTGCTCGTCCGCCCGTTGCGCTGCTAGCGCACACCAAGGCATCCTGCGCGATACTGGGGCCTGCCGTAGCCCCATCCAGGTCACACAATGGATCATCCCTGCATGTCAACATCAAGGTCCCAGTGCCCGATCAACGAGCCCAGCTGGCTGCCTGGCCTTGCACACTGCTGCCGCTGCCGCCCGGCCGCCGCTGCCACCTGGCCGGCGGTCGTTCATGCCGCGCCCTCGCGCGGCCCGCCCCAAAACCCTGCGCCATGCTACTCTGGGCGCACTTGCGACTCCAACAAACACCCATCCAGAACCAGACATGAAGGGGGAGGGGAACGACGAAACTGAGCAGGCGGCGCTGCTCGCCAGCGCCGAGCGCAGGCTCAACTGGAGGGTGAGCGAAGTGTCGGGAGGGCTAGCAGCTTCGGTCCGCGGCGCTGCAGGGCCGCACGGTCCCTGCGGGGGTGCCGCCAGCGCACAGGCCTGCGACGCCGCTGCTCACGTGGGCCGCCCTCCAAATCGATTGTTGCACAGATTCTGCCCGGTCTGGCCATGCTCAGCATCGTGAGTGAGGGTCGGGCGGGCTGGTGGGGTGCAGCCCAGTCCAAGCCATGTGCCCACAGCAGCCACCGCTCGCTGCATGTGGCGTGAATCGCCGTAGCTGGATCGCCCGCTGCCGCTCCTTGCGCGACCCACGCTTTGCTCCGCTCTGAGCGCAGGTAAACCAGCTGGATCGAGCCAATCTGTCGTACGCCAGCGGTGAGTCCAGACTGCGCGCTGCCACCGTTTCAAGGCATGCTGGGTCCGCAAGCTGGTCGCCACGAGGCCGACTCCTACAAGTTTCAGATCAGCAGCTGCCGCCCTAAGCTAGTTAGGGTTCTAATCCCTGGCCGCTGCACACCCTACCTATCCCAGTGACGATGAACAAGGACCTGGGCATCAGTACAGCCACCTACGGCCTGGGCAGCGGGCTGTACTTCATTGGTACGCCGTGCGCAACAGGAGGCGTGCAGTCGCTGCACTGTTGGCGGCGCACATGACCGTGCACGCTGCCTGCCGCAGCTAAGGACCGGTGTCAGTGATTGCATCATGCCCAGGCGCTGCCCTCTGCTTCCCCTACACGCAGGCTACGCGTGCTGCCAGATTCCAGCCAATATGCTGATGAGCCGCATCGGTGGCCCGCGCTGGCTGGCCTCCATTTGCGTGATCTGGGGCATCATTGCCGGCTGCTTTGGGTGCGCTCCCACACAGGTTGCATGGTGTGGCATATGATTGCTGAGATGCTGCGACTGCGTCACGCGTGTTTGCGTATGTTTGCAGCACTAGCCATGCAGCAAGCCAGCGCTTGCTGGAGCATCGATCGGCCGCAGCAGCACACGCGCTGGGCCCTGCGCCACAGAGCACAGCACACACACTCCACCGTACTGCTTGCACCCTTTGAACTTTCCACCTCCTCCTCCCTGGCGGCTGCAGGGCCATCAACAGCACAGCCGCGTTCCTGGTCATGCGCATGCTGCTGGGCATTGCCGAGGTGTGAGCTGCTGCTGATGTGGCATGCCATCAGGCTAAAATAACATTAACTGCTGCATTGGTTCCGAGAGCACCCATGCCGCTGCAGCCGCCGCTGCTTTGCACTGCTGCTGCGCGCTGCCGCTGCCGCACACACGTGCGTGCCCCGTCCTGAGATACCTTTGCCTGCAGTCGGGCGCTATCCCAGGCATGTGGACGTATGTGGCCAGCTTCTACCTGCCACACCGCTGCACCATCCCCATGACCTGTGTGAGTCAACGGCAGCGCTTTACACAGAGAGGGGTGTCGGGCGGGGTGGTACGGCACTGGGCGGCCAGCTGCGAGCTTGAGAGGGAGCTTGCACTGGAGCAGATGCCTACCGCCTGGCCCATCTTATTGATGTGCAGGTAATGGCAGGCATCACAGTGGCACAAGTGATCGGAGCCCCTTTAGCCGCCGCCCTGCTACAAATGGATGTGAGTCCGGCTGCCGTGCCGTAGGGCTGGTTGGAGGGTTGGGGTCCTGGTGGTAAGCGCGCCTGCTTGCATTCAGTTGCTGCTGCTGCTGTATTGCTGCTCGCGCCTCCGCTGAGCAAGCGGTTGCGCATCCCAGCGGGACACACACCACTTCGTCTCACCTCGTCTCGCTTCAAATTGCTTCATATTGCACCAGATTCCTGCAGCGCAGGTGCCGCTGGCGCTCTGGGACGGTGTGGGGAGCT
>VIYQ01000789.1:0-11108 GCA_009928355.1 Chlorella sp. CH2018
GCGGCCCGCTGAACCCTTCCATGCAGGACTTGGAGACCAAAGAGAGGTACCATAGAAACTGATACGGCAGGCAGGGACAGCATGCAAGGAAAGAGCAATGCCAGTCACGCGCACCCTCCTTCTCCAGCTGGCGCAGCAGCTTGGCCTGCTGCTCCTCGGCGTCGCTTGCTGCCTGGCTGCTGCCCAGCGTCAGCATCTTGACAGCCACTGCGGCAGGTATCGGAATGGGCGAAGCAGCCAGTGAGAAGCGTGAATCGAGCGGGGCGGCTGCCCCGACCAAGGCAGTGGGTGGCGGCCCAATCATGCACGGGCACATCTGCAACCAGCTGCCATGCAGAAGCAAGCCTGAGATGCAAGCGCCCTTCCCAGCCCCAGCAGCCCTCGTCTCTTACCCGTGGTCTGGCACCACTTGGCCAGGCGGACGCACCCAAAGCTGCCCTGGCCTGGAGCAGGGAGGCCAGGCAGCACCATTTGTTTGAGCAGCAGGGCAGCGCGGCATGGCAGCCAGTGCAACAGCATAGGTGCATAGGTGGGCCGGCGGCAAAGGAAAAGCTAGCCATCACAGCCGTGCGCCATGGTGTGCACCGTCCAAGCTGCTCTGCCCTGCCACCTGCTCCCTGCCCCTCCTCACCCAGCACCGTGGACAGCTCCAGCTCTCCAAAGTCAATGGTGGCCCAGCCGGCGGGCAGCCGCCGCACGTCAGTATCTCCGGCTGCGCTCTCACTGAGCTGCAGTGAGCCGCTGCCCGTGCCGTGCCCGCTGCCGTCACCGCTCGGGCCGCTGCTGGCGGTGGCTCGAGAGCCCATGGCGCTGTCTCGCAGACTGGAAGCCTCGCCAGGTGGCGGAGGGGCGCTGCTCAGCGAACCCCAAGCGCTGCCTCCTGGTGGGGAGTTGCCTCCAGCTGAACCAGCCTCCACATCTTTGTCCCAGCCAGCTTTGCCGGCAGCAGAGGCGTCGGCTGCAACAGATGCAGCGCTGGCCGTCACGCTGCGCTGGCGGCGGCGGCGCAGCACGTACGCAGCAAGCACGGCCACCAGGGCTGCACGGGGCGGGGAGGAGCGATGCAAGTGAGACAGGCATGTCAATTGCACTCGGCTGCAAGCTCACAGCCAGCCGGCACACCATCACGCATCTCTATCCAGTTGGTTGCAGCCATGTGCAGAGCCCCAGGTCGCACACCTGCGGCGGCCACGCAGCCAATCACAATGCCAGCAATCGCGCCGGCCGACAGCCCGCTGCTGCCGCTGGTTGTGCTGCCTGCGGCTGCCGTGGGTGCGGGGGCGCCCTCCAGCATTCCGTTGCCGGGGCGTGCGGTGATGGAGAAATTGGAGGCGAAGGCCGAGCCGTTGCCGTATGGGTAAGCGCCCTCCAGCGCATTGCCCTGCACCATCAGCGTGTGCAGCTGCGGGAAGGCGGAGCGCTGGCCGGCCACAGGCTGGGCCCACTGCGCCGGCAGGCTGCCGGGCACTCGGTTGTACGAGACGTCCATCACTTTCAGCGTGGACGAGTGCCAGCTGGCGGGCAGGGGGCTGTCGCTCAGCAGATTGCGCGACACGTTGAACACGACAGAGGCCAGGGGGCTGCCGTCCGCTCGAGTGTAGTCGGCCAGCGAGCCGGTCAGCAAGTTGTCGGCTGCGGGGGCGATGCGAGGATGGTTGTGGGGTTCTGCCGGTCTGTGTGCGTGTGTATGGACTGTGCTGCCCGACAGGCATTAGCCGGGGCCTGCGGTAGCCGCAGCTGGATGCGTAGCAATGCGTAGCATGCGCAGCAGCAAGGCTTTGGGCTGCACCATTCTACTCACCCATGTTGAGGGTCTGCAGCACAGGGAAGCTGCCCGCGGCGCGCCACTCCGCAGGCACGGAGCTGTTCAGCGCGTTGCATTTCAGGTCCAGGAACTGCAGCGCGGGCAGGTGGGCCAGCTCGCCGGGCAGGTGCGTGCACCGCAGGCGGCCGCCCGTAACGGCACTGCAGGGGAGCGGGAGGGGGGTTCGGCGGGAGGGTTGCAGAGCCGGCGGTGCGGCGCATACAGCCGCCGGACCACAGCATGGGAGCCAGCTAGCATCAGTCCCAGTGGTGGCACTCTTCCCCCCACTCCCACTCACAGCTTGACGACTTGGCCCTGCTCGTTACAGGTCACGCCGAACCACGGCTGCGCGGTCCCGCCGCCGCACGGCGGCGTGCCGGCAACCCATGCCGCTCCCGCCAGGCCAGCCGTGGCATTGTCCCAGTTCTCGGCACAAGCATCGGGCAAGGACAGCAGCAGGTTGGCTGCAGGGAGCGGCGGGTATGTGAAAGGGGGCGTAAGCCCCGGGCGCGTGCGTATGGGACCGCTCGCGGCGGCGGGAGCGGCAGTATCCCCCTGCAGGCTGGCGCGGTTGCAGGCCCGACTGAGGGCGGCGCCCGCCACCAGGTGACTTGCCGCCGCTGCACCGAGGGATTGGGGGGCAGGAGGCGGCGCCCCAGCGCCGCCCAGCGGCAGCCAGCCTCACCGTCGCTCTCCTGCGCCGCGGCGAGGCTTGCAGCTGCCGCCACAAGCACCAGCAGCACTTGCAGCTTCATGGCCGACCCCCGCGAGGCTCGGCGGAAAGCGACCCAAGAAGTGGGGTCGTCCCGCCCCTCCAGCCGCGCCAGGGAGGCGTCTAAGGCCTTCAACTCACTGGCTGAGCGCGGGGGTGCAGGCCGGCCCAGCTGGGGGCGCCCCCACATGTACCCCGCCCGCCCGCTGCGGCCCCTTCGCGCACATGCGCCCCGCAGCAAATCTGCCCCAGGCAACAAGCCCCCCCTCTTGCACGTCTGCTTCAGCAGTGCTCAAGTTAGCTGTTACAAGTAGATTGACCAGATATATTCAAAGGCAGCATGAAGCCGCTCGCCGTAATCGAACTGCGTCCGGCAGCGGCGCTGCCGCCGCCGCCAGTTGGCGCCTCAAGTGCGATGTGCGTGCACGCTCCTGGCTGCATCGATGCAGGGGTGCACGGCGCCTGCGTTGATCTCAGCCACAAGAATGACTCACAGTGATTTAACACCATGCGGCATAGATCGACATGCGCCACCGCTGGCGCGGCGTGCGGGCCATGCAGCGTGGCCTCGGGCTGCATGTTACCGCGCACCGTCGATCCTACTCCAACCAGCACAGGTCGATGCATTAGATTGGGGCGGTGAAGAGGGCAGGAGGATGCTGCTCCCTCTGGTGCTTGTCCTCGCGGTTTGCGTGCTCCTGTGGAAGCTCTTCGACACCGAGAGGTGGGATGCGATGCCATACTGACATGCTGTGATTGCTACAGGCGGTCGGGGGCCCGCTGGTGGCAGCGCGCTCCCCGACCCGGCTCCAGCGTGCTCTCAGCTTGCCGCCCCCGCAGCCACAATGACAGCGCAATGCCTCGGGCACAGTGCCGCAGCAACCTGGCAGTTGTGTGCAGTAGCCTGGCTGCTGCCGCCGCCGCTGCCGCCAGTCAGCCGCCGCCTCTCCCGGCTCACCAGTCCTCTTTCCTCCCGCCCACCCCGCCACTCCCCCGCCACGCAGTGAGGCCCGGCAGCTGCGGCGTGAGGCTCAGCAACTGCGCGAGGCGGAAGGGGTGGCGGTGTCGCGCGCACGGGAGGCCCAAGCCCAGCTCCGTACTCTGCAGGAGAACGAGGTAGGCTGCTGGGGCTGCATCCTGATTTGCTGTGCTCTGCCTGTGCTGGGGGCTGTGTTTGGAGCACAGGAGACACGAATCAAAACTTGGCGCGTGCTGGCAATCGTGCCTGCTGCCCCTGCCTGCGCGCCCATACCTGCCGCTGCTTTCACAGCCATTGCACCGCGGCGTTGTCAAAGCCACCCTTCGCCCCCTGATAGAGCTCTGTGCCGTTTGATGCCACCCCATCGACCTGTCACAGGCCAAGCTAGAGGAGGCGGTTGATGCACACTCGGCGAGCCGCAAGGAGAAGGATGCTCGCATCGCTGCCCTGCAGGAGCAGCTGGACGCGCTGCGGTGGGTACCTTGCAATGCCGCACTTGGCTGGTTGCGCGTGACGAACTAGTGCCTGCTGTTGCAATGGTGGGCGGTGTTTGGCAGGCATGTCTGCACTGCAGGAGTATTTGGAAGCGCTGCCTGAGCGGGACGCGTTCTGAGCGGGACGCGGTTTGCAGTTGCCATGCTTGCTGAGCCATGTGCATGCGACGGGCTGACGGTTGGCAAGCGGTCTCGACACCCAGCATGCTTGCAGCTGCTCTGCAACTGCCATCACATGCAGCGCTGTACAGCACTGAACCCCCGCATCAATATTCTCCATCTCTCTCGATCCTCTGTCTGTGTCCAGGCGGGAGAAGGAGGAGGCAGCTAAGGCACTTGCCCAGGCTGAGCTGGACGCCAAGCGCGCCCTGGGCAGCGTGACAGGCTACCACAAGACCTCCCAGGTGCATGGTGTGGTGCAGCACCGGGGTGGTGGCACGCCTCCCTCCTGGCAGGCACGAACTGCACACAAACTGCGCAGGCCATGTGATGCAGTGCCAATCCCGGCTTGTTCCCGCTGCTGATCATGCACCACTCCTCCGATGTGGTTCCAACCGCAGGAGGCCGACAAGCTGCGCCAGCTGGCTGAGGAGGACCGCGCTGCTGCGCTGGTCGAGCGAGATGAGGCGCTGGCCGCAAAGGAGGCAGCCGAGCGCGAGCGCCAGGAGGTGCGAGCTAGGAGGTGTTGCTTCCTCCTCGGCTGAAAGGCCGGCACATGCTGGCTGCAAGGCTGCACTGAGTGCCATTATTTTGCAGCAGCGGCGTGGTTGACCATCGCACTCTGCCTCCCCTGTTGTGCCGTGACAGGCAATCGACGAGCGGGACCGCTTCCTGGCTCTGAAGGGCCAGGTTGAGCAGACAGCCTCGGAGAATGAGGCGGTGCGCGCGGCGGCCGCTCAGGCTGAGGAGCGGCGAGCGGAGGCAGAGGCGGCAGCAGCTGCTGCCGAGGCGGCGCGCGCGGATGCTGAGAATGCGGCGGCGGCCGCCGCAGAGGCGCAGCAGCAGGCTGAGGCGGCGGCGGCGGAGGCTCGCAAGGAGGCAGAGCGGGCTGCTGGGCAGCAGGCAGCCGCAGAGGAGCGGGTGGCAGGGCTGCAGAAGGAGAAGGAACACGCGGCTTCTGAGCTGGCACGGGTGGAGAGTGAGAAGGCTGCAGTGGAGCAGGCTCTGGAGGCTGCCAAGGCAGAGGCGCTGCAGGCCCAGCAGGCGGCGGAGGCGCAGCGTGCGCAGCAGGCAGAGCAGGCCCAGCAGGCCCAGCAGGAGCTGGAGCACCAGCTGGCCGAGGCCCGCGGCGAGGCAGACGCCCTGAAGGCCCAGCTGGCCGCTGCGGTGGCCGCCACCGCCGCTGCCGAGGCGGCGCAGCAGGCAGCCCAGGAGCGGTTGGGACAGCTGGAGTCTGACCTGGCGGCCGCTGCCTCTGATGCCCAGGCGGCGGCAGAGGATGCCCGGGCGCAGCTGGACGTTGTGAGTGCCGACCGCGACCAGCTGAGGGCAGAGAATGAGGGCCTTCATCAGGAGCTCAAGGCTGCGGGGGAGGCCGCGGACCAGCAGGCGCAAGAGCTGGAGGCGGCTGCAGAGGTGCGCGAAGGGATGGTTTGAACGGGTGCCAGTTGGCTGCTTGGGGTGCAGGGTCGTGGGCTGTTTGGAGGACACGGTTGCATGTGGGCAGATAGTGAGCAGCTGCTGCGGCGTGCCAGCTCTACCGGATGCCAACAGTGCTGTCGAGCTCTTGGTGGCCGCTTGCGCTTAACGCAACGCTTGTGCGTAACCTGTTGTGCTGCCTTTTGACTCTGCCTCCCGGCAGGAGCAGCAGCGGCTGCAGGCTGAGCTGGATGCGGCGGCAGAGCGGGAGGCAGCGGCGCAGCGGCGGCTGTCCACCGCTGACCAGACCGGTGCGAGGGGGGTGCAGCTGCGGCAGGGTTGTGTGGGTGCACAGGCTCACACTTGGGTGCAGCACCTTCTGGTCTGCGAGCGCCACTGCGCAATATGATTCATTCAATATGAATGTGCACTTGCTGATTCACCTTGCGTCACAAACAGCCGGCCATCTCGCCCCACCCCACAGGTTCGGCCATGATTGCCCAGGTGTCCGCCCTCAAGGCCGCGGCAGCAGAGGCGGAGGCGGAGGCGGAAGCTGCACAGGCCAAGGCGGCAGCTGCCGCTGAGGCTGCTGAAGCTGCACAGGCAGAGGCAGCCGAGCTGCGGGAGCGCCTGCAAGCCGCCGAGGCTGCGGCAGAGGAGGCCGCGGCTGCCGCCGCCAAGGAGGCTGCCGCGCTGCAGGAGCAGCTCGCAGCTGCGCAGGCGGCGGCAGAGGCAGCCCAGGGCCCTGCTGCTGAGCTGGAGGCCCTTCAGGAGCGGCTGGCAGCTGCAGAGGCGGCGGCAGCGGCCGCACAGGCGGAGGTTGCAACAGCGCAGAGCGAGGCCGCCGCTGCACGGGAGGAGGCAGCGGCGGCAGTGGCGGCGCACAAGGAGGCGGCAGATGCTGGCGAGGAGGCTGCTGGCCTGCGGGAGCAGCTTGCCACGGCGCTAAAGGAGGCACAGCAGGCTCATGAGAGCATCCGCATGCTGCAGGTGTGTTCTGTGGCAGAAGCGCGGCTTGTGTCGCGGGACAAATCCTCCGGAGTTGGACCAGCTGCTGGTGCACTCTGACGGTCATGGTAACGCAGCCTGCCCACTGTAAGGGAGGCTCTTGAGCTCAGCCCGCCTCGCATTCCTTTTTTCGTGCCCTGTGCAGGAGGACCGGCTGTCCATGACTGCCGCCCAGGCGGAGCAGGCGCGGCTGCGGGCGGAGCAGGAGGCGGCACAGGTGCGCTGCCTGCGGCTGGAGCTGTGTGGCCATGTTGCTGGTATGCATTGGCGCCAGATTTGGGCGGGCATGATGCGGCCGGCGTTCCTCGCTTTCTCTCCGCACTGCATTGAAATGCCCTGCCATGCTCCTCCCGCTCGCCCAAAACCATTGCAGGCCCAGCTGTCCAGCGCGCGTGCCGAGCTGGCGGAGCTGCGCGACAAGTTTGAGGACTTGAGGTGCGCCGCGGGCCTCTTTTCTGTGCAGTTATCTTCCAAAGAGGAGTTTTAGTCCTGCTGCCTGGCAGCTCCTCAGTCCGGATGGTGCTGTGCTCCTCTCTGTCGCAGTGCGGAGCACAAGGCGCTGGAGCAGCAGCTGGAGGAGTCCCAGCGCGAGGCGGCCGCACAACGCGAGGCGGCGGCCGGCAAGGAGGCAGAAGAGGAGGCGCCGCAGCACCTGGTGCACGCAGCCGCGGCGCTGCGGGATCAGCTGCGGGAGGCACAGGCGCAGGCAAGGCGGCTGGTTTGTGTCCCTTGCTGAACTGGGTGGGATGTGTGGGTTGCCTGCGCTGGGAGAAACGAGCATGTCACATGCTTTCCCAAGCATGCACTGGCGTGCCTACCATGCAATGGCGTGCACACTGGCCGGGCCGCAGCAGCGCCCTGCTGCACCTGCCGCCCGGCCGCGCCCGCCGCTGCTACAGCAGCCACCCATGCATCGCACGCTACTCGGCATTAAGGCTCGGCCGCTTAGCCTGGGGGCGGCACTGTCTCAACACCCTGCCCCCAGGTTGTTCGCCGATCCAACAATCATAGCTTTGCTTGCCACACAGGCATGCAGGCATTGAGGGACAGTTCATGTTGCGCCTCCCGGCAAGCACTGCACAGCCACCTGGCGCTGCTGACCAACATGCTGCACCTGCCCTGCACTTTCTGCCTTTTGCAGCTGGAGCGCCGGGCGGAGCAGCTGGCCGCCGCGGCTGCTGAGCGCAAGCGGCTGGAGGCAGAAGTTGCAGAGCTGAAGGCCGCCCAGCAGGCGCAGCAGGCGCAGCAGGGTGACGCCGAGGAGGATGAGGAGGATGCGGCTGCGGCGGCAGAAGTGATTGGCGTGCTGAAGCAGCAGCTGCAGGCGGCGCAGCAGGCGGCGGCAAAGGTGGGTGGAGGGATCGTGGTTGGCCGAGCAGGGCAGGGCGGCTGCTGGTTCGGACTCTTGCATTCGTGCATGGAACCTGCTCTGCAAGGAGAGGGCTTTATGCATGCGTGATGCTGTGTGCTGCGCTGCGCTGCGCTGCGCTGCTATGTGCCTCACACCACAACAAGTCAGCATCCCTCACCTGTGCACTGCAGGCTTCCGACGATGCGGAGAAGATGCGGGCGGGCAACGCGCGCCTGCTCAAGTCGGCACGCGGCAAGATCGAGGCGCTGAACAAGTGAGGGGGGTGGGGAGAGAGGGAGCGTGGGAAGGGGGCGGGCGCCACGGAGGATCGGATCGGGAGTCTTCACGCTGGCCAGCCTGCCTTTTCACCCACAATTCACTGCCTCGTTGTTTCCTGCAGGGAGCTGGAGGACGCTAGGAAAGAGCGGGACGAGGCGCGCGCCCTGGCCAGCCTGTCCTTTGATGGCCCGCCCCTGCCGCCGCTGCGGCCCGCCAGCGCCAGCGGCAGCGGTGCGTCGGGAGACAAGTCCCCGGCCCTCCCAGGCAGCCCACTGGCCGGCGGTGACAGCGCCCAGACAGAGATGTAGGCTTCAGCCAAACGTGTTGGCGCAGCGCAGGCAAGCTTCAATGGCAGGGCAGGCTAGTGGCCACCTGTCCGCATTTCGCCAAAGCCCGTGTTCCAAGTTAGGTTTGCAGTGTTTGCAAGTGTAAGAAGTGCAATAATCTTCTGCGCCATCCAAACAGTCAACGAGAGTGTATGGGCAGCCCAGAATTGTTGCACAGAATGCTTGCAAGCCGCTGCACCTGGCTGCCGGCACTGCTTCTTCCCTATGCCCTGGGGTGCTTTGATCTCTTGCACAAGCAAGCTCATCACAATGCCATCGATGGTGATGCATGCAATATTAATGGATTGTTCAATGCAGGGCAAATGCTGCTCACCCTGCTGCACGGTTGCATGCCCGCTGGCATGCAAGCTGCCTCGCTCAGCCACTGCCGGTGTGCACCTCTGTCTGCTTGATCACTTCCCCGCTGGCTTCGTCAACCAGCGCCAAGCCAGCACAGGCGGGTATGCCCACTGCGCCTGCAGCTGCAATCAGGTTGGCCAGCCACCTGCAGGAGTGGGTTTGTCAGACCGTTGTTGCCTTGCACTCCGCAACTTAAGGCGTGCCGACCTACGCCGCGCATCCATCCCTCATCAAAAGTTCCCCCAGCACTCACTGCATGGCAGCCTCAAAGTCCTCTGCATGCGTCACAGCTGCAATGGCGTGCTGGTAGGTCCTGTCTGCCGCCCCAGGGTTGCTGGTGCCACAGGCGTGCTCGGCATCGTGAAGCAGGGCATAGGCGGCAGCCTGTGCATCCGCGCCTCCCGCTTGCACAGCCTCCCTCACTTGCTCTCCTGAGGGCTCCCCAGTGGCATCGTAGCAGATGGCATGCCCTGCGGCAGCCGATGCGGAGGGAGAAGACGGCCTCAGCAGAGCTATGGCACATCTTTGACAGCCGCCACCAGTTCACAACCGTCGGGCAGAGCGGGAGGGCAGCAGAATGGCAGGGCGGCACAGCCGCCCACTGAAATTGTAAACCCGTTCCAACGCACATCGATCAAGCCACGGCGGGGCAGTGGGCCGCCAATGGCACCTGTGGGGGGAGCAGTGGCAGCAAATAATGGGGCTCAACCCAGGCTGCCGCGGCTCGATTCTGGCAAGGCGTCGCCACCATAGGCTATGAGACACCCTGCTCAGCAATGCAAGGGATCCACTCTCATGCTCCACCAACTCAGCTCACTGTGCGTTGGTGCATCCGGCGGCACCTGCCAGGACCTGCTGCCTTCATCCCAGCTGGGGCAGGCAACGGCAGTCTCCTTCGACAGCCCGCCGTGAACGAGTGAGGCGGTGAGGTGGGCGGAACGCTCGGTGGAAGGGGCTGCGGGGGAGCGGGCAGGAGGCGTGCGCCGACTGGGTTGGTTATTGCAAAAAGGCAAGGCAGCAGCTGCATGTGTTTCAGCGGCGTCTCGCACCTGAGAAACGTTCAGCCTGCAAACCGTGAGTGCGGAAGGATGGTGCTCCACATGTCTTGTGCAACCACAGTGACATCAAGCAGCAGCAGCAGTGCTCCCACAGCCGTGTTTAACCCTCACCGCTCACCACGCCCGCCGGCGCAGCGGCGGCGGCGGCCCATGCTGCCAGGCAGACGCACGCAAGCAGCGCCACAGCCTTCATGGCGCCTCAGCGGCACGCTTGCAACTCCAGATGAGGGCTGGAGAAGGGCAGGAGGCAGGGGCGCTGCCAGCCTGCACAGGCATCCCGTGCACCCTAGCCTTCAGCTGGGCCTTCCTTGCAAGCATGCTGACTGTACTGAGGTGCTAGGAAGGAGGAGGGAAGTGGACAGGAGCCTAACCTTAGAACGCGTCACGAAGGCTCCCTGCCTCCACGCACAAATGGCGCCCTCCCGACGCCCACGCCACTTCTCACATCAAGCTTACCAATCACAACACAGCAGCCGCCCTCTCCGGGCCCTCACTGCCTCCCTCGCCGCCGCTCCGCCTCACCGCCCGCCTCCAAACACTTTGAAACCATGAAGGCCACCCTCGCGCTGGCCCTTGCCTGCCTGCTGCTGGCCGACAGCGCTCTGGCCGCCGGAGGCCTGAACGTGAGCTGTGGGCAGTGCCTTGGTTGCCAGAACAGCGTTGTCCCCACCTTCGTCTGTGTGCCTGCTCACCTTCCCACCCGCTTGCCGCTCTGCCGCCGAACGTTCCCCTCCACCTGTCCCTCCCCGCATCTCTGTCCCGCAGAAGTACCAGCCGCCCCGCCAGGGCCGCCGCCTCTCAGCCACGAAGAAGGCCAAGGGCTCCTCTTCGCCCTCCTCTGAGCTGCTGGTGATCACAACCGTCGCTTACGGCGACAATGTCGTTGCATGCAAGGTCTGGGACCCCGACACAATGACGTGGGACTGGCCCAGCAAGCCCCCCGAATTCAGTGAGTGCAAAGACTGGGGCAGGCAAATGCGTGCCGGGGCTTGGGCAGGGCAGTGGTTGCGCTGCAGGCAAGAAACCGCACGGCCACATGCGCAAGCAACCTCGCTCTACCTTTGCCCAGCCTCCCCCCGCCGGCCTCCTTACCTACCATTCCCCCCACCATACCCCACCCTCCCCGCAGCCGCCAGCGGCAAGGCGCAGCCCCCCGCCG
>VIYQ01000790.1:0-11545 GCA_009928355.1 Chlorella sp. CH2018
CCCCACCCCACCCCATCCCACCACCAACGCTGCTGCAACGCGGCCACATGATGCTGCCACCCCCTGCCATGCACAGCATTAACATTGGCACATGCTGCCATCCCCTGCCCTGCCGCGCGTGCCTGCAGGACCTTCACGGAGCGGTTCAGCCGGCACGTGGAGAAGCTGCCCACCCGCGCCTTCCTGGCGCCGCTGGACATTGATGAGGAGGTGGGTGGGGGTGCTCAGCTGCGTTGTGCCTGACTGGCGTCCTTGTCTGCACCTGGGTGGGGGTGCGGGTCAGCTCTAGCAGTGTCTCGCGGCTGCCCAAGCACGGCTCAGTTCAGCGCAGCATAGGTGTCCTCTCCAGGCGCCGACGACCGCTTCCGAACCAACCAAGAGCCAACGTAAAAGACATGTGCCCTGGTGCTCCCCTCCCCTTCAGATCGACGTCGAGCTGACCAAGGGCAACAAGGTCAGCATCAAGCTCAAGGCCATCGGCGAGCTGCAGCCCTCTGGCATGCGCGAGGTGAGGCCCGCTGCCCTTTCGTAGGGTTATTGCGATGGTTTGGGCTTTCACCTGCCGCTGTGTGTGTTACTGGATGCATGCGGCGCGCTGCAGCCGGCCCGGTCCATTTGGTTCAAGTGGCCAAAATCATCATTGCCTCCCGCCCTTTCGTCATTTCAGGTGTTCTTTGAGTACAACGGCATCATGCCTGCCGCCTTATTGTTATCCTTCTCACTCTCTTTGTCAACAACCCCCCCTTCCCCAGGTGTTCTTTGAGTACAACGGCATCCCTCGCGTGGTGGAGGTGCGGGAGGAGTCCAAGGCGGCCTCCGCCACCAAGAAGGTGCGGTGCAAGGGAGATTTGGCAAGAGTGATTTCACAGCGCTCAACGCTGCATGGCAGGGGGGCTGGCGGCGGCCGTGGGCAGCCACGACCTGGGTAGCTCCGCTGCGCCCAGCAAGCTGATGCTGAGCCACTAGGCGCCCGTGTGGCGCGCAGCAAGGCAGGCAGCAGCAATTTGTAGCGGCAGAACCCTCCCAGAGCGGGATGGCATCACAGCATGCTTCGATGTGTGTTGCGCTCGGTATCACCGGCCGCGCGCGACGACAGACGCAGGCCCAGCTGTGGCACTGCTCAACCACCACCTCACTGTTCTCCTGTTTCCATGCTGCCCACGCAGGCTGCGCGCGATAAGGCGGACAGCAGCGATCCCGGCAGCGTGGGCGCGCCCATGGCGGGAGAGATCATTGAGGTCAAGGCCAAGCCCGGCTCGTTTGTCAAGGCCGGCCAGGTGAGTGTTGCGACACCATTATTCGTACCACCGTTGCACACCATTGTTAGGAGCACTGCCTGTCCTTGCTTGGCAAACTCAAAGGTGCCTGGAGCAACGTTTCAGCTCATGGCTGGGCAGAGCTCCCAGCCGGTTGCCTCCCCCCACCTCTCCCCAATCGGCAGACCCTGGTGGTCATGTCTGCCATGAAGGTGGAGACGCCTGAAACCCCTTGCTTCTCACGTGTTGCCTCCCAACCAACTTCCTTCAACAGACCCTTGTGGTCATGTCGGCCATGAAGATGGAGACGACGGTGGCGGCCCCCGCATCCGGCACCGTGTCCCACGTCGCAGTCATCAAGGGCGGTAAGGAGCCCTGTTGACCCATTTCGAATGGCGTGTTTTTGCAACAGAATGGTTGCGCACTGCCATCAGCCGCTGGGGCCGTAAGCAGCGGGTCGTGTCCTGTTCCTGCGCCAGCCAGCCGCCTTGCCTGTGACCCATGCCGCTCCCCCCTCGCCGAACCGCACCGCACGACCTCCTGCCTTGACACGCGTGCAGACCAGTGCGACACCGGCGACCTGCTCGTCCTGATCAAGCCTGGCGAGCCCAGCAGCAGCGGCGGCAACGGCAGCGGCGCGGCAGACGCCAAGCCGCTGGCGGGCGCCTCGGCATGAGCCGCCCAGCACCCACCTCGCTCGCCCTGCAGCTGCGGCCAGGCTGCTCGGCAAGTTGGACCGAGCTGAGCCGCAAGCCACCTGCAGCAAGCAGCCCCCATCATCGAGGAGCGGAGGCGTGTGCACACCCCCACCCCCACACTCACCGCGCACGACCGACCGCACATGATTTTGCCTAACGTATATACACCCACTGCACTCCCATCATCCATCTATCCTTACCGTGGGCCCGCCGTATGCCCTCCCAACGTGGCGGCCGCAGCCCGCCTGATTGCGCACTGCCGTTCTTTGCAGTGCGGCGGCGCTCGACCGCCGGCGGGCCTGCCTTGTGGGCCTGCCGGCTGTCGCCGCCGCCGCTCTTTTCCAGGCCCACACGGGCAGGGGAAGCTCTTAGTGTCTCCGTTGCCACGCTGAGTTTTCCCGGGGCGCTGAAGCACCCATGCGGCAGCGCGCTGGTGCCTGCCGCGCCCCGCTGATGTATGCCTTGATGCATAGACACCGAGCGCCCTGCTTTGCTATTTGCTGCCGCACATACCCTTTCCATTTTGCCGCGAGACAGGACTGCTAGTGTAAGAGTGCATGTACAGCTGAGGGTGCAGGGCAGGGGAGTGGCACTCTGCTTGTTGATGTTTTGAGAGCCGTGGGGCGCCGCCCGAGCTTCCCGCCCGCCGCCCAACCACCACCCTGGCCTCGGCCCCAGGGCCCCCGCCAATGCGCATTCCACTCCTGGTGCGTGCTGCAAGCCAGCTAGGGGTCAGGCAGGACCTGCAGCAGTCAGACGGGGCAGAGGGTCGCTGGCTCATGGGGGGTGGGTCCGCTGCCGCACTCCACCTATTGGTCTGCGGCCCATGCGTGTCAGCCAATTGGCGCGATGAGAGTTCGCTTGGTCTTGTTGGCGGCAGCGGCAGCGCTGCTGCTCGCGGCCGGCGCCGAGGCCCGGCGCTGCAAGGCCGAGGACTACGAGTGTGTCAGCAAGAGGTGAGCCCAGGAGGCTGTGAGGGGTGCAGCGGGGCGGCGGGGGCCCCACATGCGGGGTGCCGAGCTCGAGTTGGCGGGGGCTAGCGCCGCGGCCCGTTCGCCGCCCGGTTCGGGGGGCACCTGGCTGGCAAGGGAGGCAGCGATCGCAGTCGTAGCGCGACCTCGCACGCAAGGGGGCAGGCGCCGGCGGCCGCCGCTGCTTGCAGGGCGTGAGGACGGCGCGCCGCTGCACCGCACTCAAATTTGCTGGGCAGGGGCTGGGGTCCTTGCCTGGCTTGAGGCTCGGCATGTGCACAGGTTGCAGCAGCGCCACAGAACAGAAGCCGAACAGCCCTGGTCGCCCTCACCAGCACCCCCATGATGCACACTCTTGGTCGTGCTCGAAATGCTGCCCCTCCTAACCCCTGCCGCCCTCCCCTCTTCGCCCCTGTACGCAGGGCCTTCTGCCTGGATGGCAAGGAGATGGTGCGTTTGTTAGGGTGCTGTGGTGCTGCCAGTTGGGATGCCCTCATGCTGCGGATGCGCACGGCATGCCTGCTGCGGTACGCGGCGCCCTGCCTGCCCCCGCAGCCGCGTGGCCGCTGCCCCATTTTCTCACACACTGCTGACGCTTTACCACCTGCTGCTGCGCCTTCCCCTCTCACCAACCTCTACAGCGATGCTCCGATGGCACCGAGTGCACCGGCAGCGTAGATGGCGGCAGCCCTTGCACTGAGGGCCAGAGCTGGAAGCGGGAGCGCTGCCACGGCCGCTGGGACGACCGCGGCTGCTGCGACAGCAAGCACTACTGCCACGGCGGCCACAAAGTCAAGTGCCCCGGCAACACAAAGTGCTGGGGCTCTGACGACGGCGAGCAGCCCTGCAAGCACCACCGCCCCAAGCCCGACGACTGCGGCGACGAGTGCAACAGCGACGACTGGGACAAGGTGCGGCAAAAGTGTGGCCAGCATAGGCGTGCTGCTGGTTCGGAGGGTTGGATGAGACAGGCGGCAGCAGGCAGTGGAATTGGGCGCTGCTTGGTCCGTGATCCTGCAAAGCTGCCGCGCAGCCGACGTACCGGCGCCCCATGCAGCCGCTGCGCAGTGCCTTGCCTGTCTTGCCGCTGCAGTCCTGGCCGCTGCCACCAGCTGCATTGTGCTGTGCTTGTTTTATCGAACGCCGTTTGGCTGTGCCGCAGGACCACACCTGCCCCGATGGCGACTGGAAGTGCACCAGCGACACTTCGTACTGCGAGGTGGGTGCTGCCGCCGCCGCAATTGGCTGAGCTGGCTGCCAATGGTTTTTGCAGGGCCGAGCTGCGGGACGCTCAAACAAATGGCAGGCGGAAAACAATGCCACGCTGCCGGACATGAGGAGAGCAGCAGGCCAGCAGGGCAGCAGGGCAGGGGTGGCAGCGAGCCACCTTGGCCGGGCTGCACAGCCGAGCCCTCACCATCTGCCGCAACCCATTCACATGCAGGGCGGGCGCGAGATCAAGTGCCCCCTAGACTATGTGTGCAAGGACTATGCGCCGTGCGTGAAGCGCAACCCCTGCCCGGGTGAGCAGCCGCAACCCAGCTGGCAGCCTGCAGTTGGTTGTTGTTGTTGTGGATGCTTGGGGATCCCCGCCCTGGTACGCCTAGCGGCTGCTGCAGCAGAGGCGGCAGTTGTAGCTGACGCATGCGCAGCAGGGCTGTAGCCGGCTGTAGCTGCGCAGCGGCCAGCCATGCTGCAGGCTGCTCGCTAGCCGTCCTGCCCTCCCACCCTCTGAGGGCCCCTCACCCATCCTCACCCCGCCCCTCCATATCTCTCCAGACGACTGGGACTGCCCCGACTGCAACGGCAAATCCAACTTCACGTGCATCAACCACCGCGACTACTGCCTGGGTGAGGCCTTGCACAGGCTGACAGCTTGATGCATCGCGTTGGTGTCATGGGATGAATGATCGGTCGTTATCGCGAGAGGAATGTCTGCTTGCTCTTCTGCACTGGATTGCTTGCACTCTGGTTTGGCCTGACGTGCATCAACCAGCATGGGTCACGCCTGGGAGAGCAGGCAGACCGCCGCAATGCGGCAACGCAGGCCACCCGCTGCTGCTGTCCCAGCTGCAAAGCAGCAGCGCGGCTCGCACCGCTGGTGCCTGCCTGCCTGCCGGAACGCTGACCACTAAGTATCGGCGTTGCACCCCTCGCTCCCTTGCAGGCGGCCGCTGCTACATGCACCCCGAGGGCACAACATGAGTCCCAAACTTCCTTGCGTTGCTAACTGTGAAGCTACTGCTTTGCTCCCCCGCAGGCGGTCGCTGCTACATGTGCCCAGAGGGCACGCGGTGCACGGGGACAGACGACCCCGAAAAGTCGCCCTGCACCCCCGAGCTGCCCCCCGAGCCGTGCCCGGGATCCTACTCCGACTTCCAGTGCATCGACTCCCGCCGCTATTGCCTGGTGGGTGGCGGCTCCAGCAGGGGGTTGACAGCCAGTTTGTCTTTACAACAGGGCAGGTGCAGCTGGGCGTTTCGGCAGCGCAGGCAGCTGCCCAAACAGCACCACGACGTGTGTTTGTGGTGTGCAAGTGTGGAGGGTAACCCTGCTGCATGTTCCAACCTCAGTCCACGTGCCAGCCAACCCTCACCCCACCCTGAACCCTAAATCCTGAACCCTCCACCGCAGGACAATGCCATCGTGGAGTGCCCCAACGATGGCTGGTGCCACGGCAACGCTGATGAGGCGCCCTGCAAATCTGAGAAGCCCACGGAGCCCACCTGCTCGGGAGACGACTTTGAGTGCTACGATAAGGAGTGAGTCCTGGCGTGGGTGGCTGCACCACAAGCTGGCGCTTACAGGGAGCAGCACAAGCCATAGGCTCATGCTTACGTGCCTATGTATGCATCATTCCCGCCCACCGCCTCTCAACTCGCGCCCAGCTGCTGGCGCAGCTGCCGCCTGCCCCCGCACCTGCCGCCTGCCCGCTTGCCGCCACCCCACGTCATTTGCATGCACAATGTGCATGTCATGCCCTGGTGCAGTGCTTCCCTACAGCCCAGAAAATGCCGGCCTGCACTGTATTGCTCCCCAGCAGCTCAACTCTTCTGCCGCGATTGCACTGTGCACGCACACGCTGTGCCACGCACCGCACCAGCTCCCGCCCAACCTAACCGGCTCGTCTGTTCTCCCCAGTGCCGCTGCCCTATAGTTCCTTCTGCCACACGAGCAGTGTACACACTGCGCTGCACATCACATCACATCATATCGACCCTGACGATCCAATCGGCTCCAACCGCCTGTGCCCCATTTGTGCCGCTGCCCCGCAGCTCCTTCTGCCACGAGGGCATCGTGCACAAGTGCCCCTCAGACCTCATCTGCAAGGGCGGCCCCATCCCCTGCGTGCTCGAGGTAAGCAGCAGCTGGGGCCTGTTGAACCACGTGTGCACTTTGCAACCGTGCGCGCTCCCTGCGTTTGGCTGGTTGGCGCCTTGTTTGGACTGGGCTCTTGCAAGCGGGGACCCGTCTTTTGCCGGTGCAAGGTGTCACACCTCGGCCAACCCCTGCCCTTCCCCCACGCCCTGTTCAGCTATCACCCTGCTGCCCTCTGCCCCCCAATCGATTCTCTGCTGCAGTACGACGACACGTGCTCCGCCTCAGACAACTCCTGCCTGGACTGGAACGACTTCTGCCTGGGCGGCTGGCGCTACACCTGCCCCGAGGGCTACCGGTGAGCCTCGTGCCCTTGTGTGGTGGGAAGCCTTGCCTTTTTTCTGTATTGGTTGCCAGGCAAGCTGGCGCTACACCTGCCCCGAGGGCTACCGGCGGTGAGCAGCGTGCGGTGCTGCAGCTCTCAGTATTCATTGCTCAAGTGGAAACAGCCGTTGCACCACAAACCTGCGCCTGCCCTCCATGCCACTCCAGCCAGCATTCCCTGGATGCTGCCTGCCAGCTCTGCTCGTGTTCATTGCACACTCCAGTTAGCTTGCTGACCGCTCTGCCCTTCCTACACTGCAGGTGTGTGAAACCAGAGGAGGAGGGCCAGTCACCCTGCATCCCGGAGGACTGGGAGGACCGGTGAGCGTCTCTTTAATGTGTTACAGCCATGCCTGCACCCGCCTGCTTGCAGCAGCAGCCGGCCCCTGCATTGCCGCCATGCTTTAGGCTGCGCATCTGCCGTGCACCCCAACAGCATGCTGTGTTACCCGCCCAGCTGGCAGACTCACACGCCATTCTGCCACCCCCGCCCCGTCACTTGCAGCTGGCCGAAGGTCGACAAGCGGTGCTGGACCGACTTTGACGACTACACCTGCTTCGATGCCTCCCACTACTGCCTGGCGAGCCCTGCTGTGCTTTTTGCCTTGAACTTCATACTGTCATAATGGTTCTGCCCCTGTGACTCATCAATTGTCGGTGTGTCCGCATGGCGTGACTGCACAGGCAGGGCCACCCGACCTGGACAGGCCTCAAACTGCCTTCTGGCAAGCCACCCCCTGCAGGACGGCATGTAGGTGTGGTGCGGGGCCACCATTTTTGCCTCCTTTGCACGCATGGCACCTGCCGCCTCACACTGCCTGCTTCTACCGTTCTTCGCTGCGCAGGACGGCATGTCGGTGTGGTGCGGGCGCGACAAGTTCTGCAACCCCAAGGCCATTGACGAGGACGAGCCCATTTGTGTGGAGCAGAAGCCTGACCTGAAGACGTGCGACGAGGCCGGCTATGGCGAGTGGACCTGCATCGACGACCGGTGAGCGGGTTGGGGCGCAGGCCTCCTGCGGCTGCCACGGTGGGATGCCTGGCTGGCTGGCTGCGGCGAGTGGACCTGCATCAATGGATGCTGCTGGCTGTTGGTCCGCCGCCGCGTGCCTCGGTGGCTGCCCTGCAAGTGTTACCACCCTGCAAGTGCAGCCACCCTGCGTCCTGCCCTGCCAGCCACAGCGCTTGAGTTGCGCGCAGCCTGCAACTGCAAGCCCTCTCTGCCTGCTGCCCTCCCTCCCGCAGCAACTTCTGCCACCGCGGGCTGGTGGTGGAGTGCCCCGACGACTTTGTGTGCAAGGGCGCATCGCCCTACCCCTGCGTCCAGCGCTGCCCCTGCGACGGTGAGCAACAAGTATAACAACAGGCTGGATTCCCGGGTTTGCACGCCGGTTGATTGATTGCTGCTAGGGTTCACGCCGCAGGCTGGTTCCTGGGTTTGGGCGCCCGCTGACGCCGCTGCCCCAGGGGCTGCTGGGGTGCACAGCGCAGCCGGGCGTTGAACCTGGCCAGTTGAATGGCACTGGATGCAGAGCGGGAGGAGTGCTGGAGGGAGGGCAGTTGCGCCTCCTGCCCCCTTCCCCACAACCGTTGAGAGTTGTTGTTGCACGGCTGCGCCCTCCCTTCACAGACTGCGAGGAGTGCTGGAAGGATGACGACCACAAGGATGATAGCGACTGTGGAGATGAGTTTTGTGACCACCCCACGCCCCAGCCGCACCCCTCTCCCGAGCCCGATTGCCACGACTGCCCGGTGCCCCACCCCAGCCCCAAGCCCGACTGTCCTGGCGGCAGCTGCACGGTGCGCTGCTGCTGCGGTGGCGGGCAGTGGAGGGCTGGTGGGGAGGTTTGGCATCAGAGGCAAACAGCTCCTAACTCTCCCCGAGTTAGGCAATGAGCGAGCGAGCCAACGACGCCTTGCCGCCAAGTGCCAGCACGTGCCATGATGCCATGCTGCCATGCTGCGTGCTGCTTGGACGGCGCCATCAGGCTCAGCGCAGCATCCACTCACTCCCAGTCCATTTGGCATGCTTCTTGCGCGCAGAAGGTCACCATCATCACGAAAATCGTCATCATCAAGAAGTACTCGTGCGAGGGTGACGGCTGGTCCTGCAAGGGCAGCGACTACTGCGACGTGAGGCCTGATGTGTGGTGTTGGGTGGGGGGCTTTGGCTGGCGCCCTGCCCTGCCCTGTATGCTTCACGGGGGGCTGCCCAATGGCTGGCCCTGCAAGCGCGGTGACTACTGCGGCATGACACGCGGTCGGGCATCACTTTCCTGCGGTAGAGGGTCCGCACGCTTTGAACCTGCAAGGCCAGCGGCTGTTGCCTCGGCAGCCGTCCACAGCACCTCGCAGGGATGCCTTGCTGACTCTCCTCTGTCTGGCCCTCCCCTCTCATGCTCCCCCCAGGGCGGCAAGCACTGGGGCTGCCCCGAGGGCACGAAGTGCGACCCCAACTGGGATGGAAAAGGTGGTGAGCTTGCCTCTTGGGACAGTGCTTTCCTGCTCAGTTGATTTGCACGGAATTTGGAGCTGCATGGACGGGGGCTCGGTGAGCTGGCGTGCTGGGCTCTGTGCCGACATTGGTCGCCGCGCGGTTTGGATGGAACCATGGCCAACCCACAGCATGCATTGGTTTGTGTTGAGTCTCAGGAGGCGCCCAGGTTGGCTTGCGTGTTGGTGCTGCCCGCTTCCTCCCTCTTGCTCAAATCAGCGCTCTGCTGCTGCTGGCGCTGCTGGCGCTGCTGCTGCTGCTGCTGCTGCTGCTGCTGCTAGCAAGCCCGCACCAACCTGGGCCTGTGCCAGCCCACCCTACGCAAGGCCCTGACCTGTGCTGCGCCTCCTCCGCTGCTGCCACCACCGCGCAGGCTCCTGCTGCAAGCCCGTGCAAGACCCCTGCCTGTGCGACGGCCCGCGCTACAACTACGAATGCATCGACAACCGCCGCTTCTGCCTGGTGGGTGGGCGTGCATCCCTCTGCTCCGGCCCTGTTGTTGACTGACTTGCCGAATGCCTGCCCCTGCACTAGTTGGCATGCCTGCCTGCACTCACAGCCCTGTGTGCTGCAATGTCCGTTCATCTCCCTGCAGGGCGGCTATATCAAGGCCTGCCCAGCTGGCACGTACTGCATGGGCAGCAACAATGGCGAGAACCCGTGCAAGCCGCTGCTCCAGGCCACCCCCAGCCCCTGCCCCAACGGCGAAAACTGGTGCGGGGCGCGGGGTGCTGCAGTTGTTGATTTGGGGATGCCTTCTCTGCCCAGGGCTGTGGTGGGATGCTTGCTGCTGAGGGCTGCGCCCTGTGCAGAACAGGGCGGCCATGTGCAGCCGGCACCCTGATGCGCGTTGATTGTGACGGGACAGGGTGTTGCGTGCAGCACATTGTTGCAAGCCATGCGCAGCGCAGCTGGCTGCAGCTGCAGGGCTGGCAAGTCACCTGCCACTCGTTGTCTCCCTGCTGCTGCAGCTGCACAAGCAAGTACGAGTACTGCTCCGGAGGCAACTCCTACAGCTGCCGCGGCGGCCACGTGTGTGAGAAGTTTGCCCCCTGCGTCTGGCCCAGCTACGACCCGTGCATCATCGACCCCACCGCCGACGGCTGCTGGAACGATTGCGACAAGTACCCCAACGCCCCTGGCTGCGCCAACGACCCGTGCACGCGGGTGGGTGTGGTTGATTAGTCGTGGGGTGGGTGTGTGGCGGTGGTTGTGCTGTGGATTCGATAGCTGTGGGGTGGGTGTGTGGCTTGTTGCGTGAGCGGGTGGGTGGCCGTCCATGAGTGGGCTGTAAGCTGGCCACACAATGGCTGCCGGGGAGTTGCACACTGTGCAGCTCCACACCTCCCTCACCTGCTGTGCATGCCCCCGCCATACCCACAGGACCCCAAGTCGTGCTGGTGGCGCAGCTGGCCGGAGCGGGACGACTGCAACTGCAAGAACAGGGCCAGCCGCTGCTACGACTTCTGCTGCGAGTTCCCGAACACGCCACAGGTGGGCAGGGGCTACCTTGGGTGCTTGGGGTATTGATTCATACGATTGGGGGTGTTGATTTCCAACTGCTTTGCCTTCTGCTGCGAGTTCCCAAACACGCCACAGGTGGGTGCTGGCGTGGGTTGTGTGCTTGAGATGTCGAGTATTACACAATTGGGGATGTTGATTTCCCTCCACTTTGACTGCTGCTGCGAGTTGCCAAAGCACGCCACAGGTGGGCGGGGGCTGGCGTGGGTGCTGGGTGTATTGATTTATACAACTGGGGTGTTGATTTCCATCTACTTGGCTTCTGTTGCTGGGGCTGCGCATGCTGTCGTGTGTTTGAAATGTTGATGCTCTGCTGCGCCGCTGCCCTTGCCCCCTGCGTCTAGTGCTGCAAGCTAAGCGTGTGCGTGCTGCATGCGGCGTTGCGGTCCAGGACGAGGCATGTCATGTGCCCTTGAAACACACACCATCCATGTTGAGGCAATTATGCCAGCCAGCAGTGCTGAATGTGAGTGCTCCCCTGCGCCCCACTGCCTCCCCCCTCACCTGTGCAGTGCAACTGGCAGACCGGCGGGCAGGCGACGCTTGTGAACAACGCACTCGCACCCGCGTGCGACTGCAACAACCCAGCCACGACCGAATGCGCGGCGCAGTGCAACGCGCAGGCGCTGCAGCAGGCAGCGGCCAACTGCGACTGTGCGGCCCCTGCCACCGGCGAGTGCGCTGCGCAGTGCGCGCTGCAGGCGGAGCAGGCTGCCGTGCAGCAGCAGCAGCAGCAGGCGCAGCAGGAGCAGCAGCAGCAGCAACAGCAGGTGCAGCCGCAGGTGCAGGCGCAGCCGGCGGTGGCGGCAGCAGTGGCTGGCGAGTCGCCGGCTTCTCCTTCCCCCTCGCCCTCGCCCTCGCCCTCGCCCTCGCCTGTGGCGTCCCCGCCCCCGCCCTCCCCCT